>APFE031176809.1:162963-220854 GCA_000404065.3 Pinus taeda
TGATGCAGGAGCATCAAGACCCTCTTCATTTGTAAATATGGAATAAAAAGGGGGGTGTGATAATTTTAAGTATTTTGTTATTTTTAATAAAATAGAGAGTGTTTTTAGGTATAAATAAGTGAATATGGATCATTATGGATAAGGGGGCTTTTCTTGTTCTTAAAACAGGGAAAAAGACGGAAATAAACCTAAGGAGATGCTTTTGCCATATGTATGTGTTGCATGTAGAGTTAGAGTTTTAGTTGAGTGATTTTAGGATTTTTAATCATGCTAAGTTTTATAAATAAGGTAGCCTCAAAGACATTGAGGATGGGAGAGAGATAGGGAGAGTAGGCTTAGCCAGCAAGACTGTAAGTCTTCTGAAAAATTGTAAGGGCCATGAACGTTGAAGATCTGGCCATGAAGAAGTTTGTAAGTATTTGTTATTTTTATGATAAGTATGGGTTTGAGATATTGGTTGCTGAACTCTGAACTTGCTTGATTGAATTATGCAATTTTGTATGGGAAGTGTTATGAATTAAATACTTATATGAAATCTCATGATGATGACCAAATCGTTTATTATGGACATTCTTATACAAACATATTGGAATGGCACAAATGAATTTCCTTTGATATATTTGTATTAAGCTTAGAGGGAGGACAGTGGATCTGTGAGCATTGTATATGCGTGTTTAATATTTTTTTTTGGTCAATACTGAATTGTGGATGTCCGAAACAGTAGTCTTCAGTGGGTTAATGGTCGTGTAAGATATAAAATTGAAGTTCAGTTTCGAATTCCTCCTTTGTTGCTTCATTGAATTCTGGTGGTTTATAATTGAAGAAATTGTATCTGTGAGTTTAATATGTAGCTTTGAAGCGATTCTTCATCGGCTGGAGGGTTCCTCTTGATAAGTTTATTAGGTTGGTTTCCACTAGCAGAGTGGTTCTTAGCCATCCAACTAATAGTTAACGACATACCTATGCACGTGGAGAGGGTTGCTATGATATCTATGCATATGGTATATATGTATGCCTGTATATTAAACCAGTGGGCACAACTGATATGATGAGCGCAGGTTTGTTAATTCACTATATTGAATTCCGCTTTTTCCATTTCATATAAGCGGTGCGTTCTTTACATGTCTGCTGATAAATACATGGTATCAAACAGACGTAACTGTGGCTTGGTTTGACTGTGTACATGGACGCTGAGCGCTCCTTATAACAGCTTAAATTTGTAATGAATTTTCTATGAATTCCTGAAGCACCAAATCCATTTATAATATGTTGATCCCTCAGTTTTAGTGGCATTGAATGGGTTGCTGGTTAAACCAATGTCGAGGCAAGGGTGCACTTAAAGAACATATACAGAGTCGATTTGGGAATTTGATGATGCCTTTCTAGCGGCGGCATACTGATGAGCTTATATACATTTAGATTTAATGCGACAGATTACAAGTCATAGCAGCTTGCACCATAAACAAACTAATCATTCTAGCGCACAAAGTTTTCAGTGATACTTTATATAGCAGAGGCATTCTGCAGTACCTTGCTATCCCTTATGCCACATGTAAAAGGTATTGTAGATACCATGAGTTAGGAGTTGTGTCAACGCTTGTAAGTTTGAAAAGTTTTCTTATGGTGGAGAATTAAATTGTTTCCATGTATGTGGATATGTGTGTGTGGCAGCGGGGCTTAAGTTATAACTTTGATATAAGGTGTGAATTTGATTGCCTATGAATGAGTTTTTTTTCTTGGCGAAAACTGAGATGTGTGTTTATTAGAAGAGTGTTGAAGATCCTGGGTTTTGCAGGGCCTCCACTGCATCAATAGTCCACTTCAAAAATATTATAAAACATAATAAAATGAGATGTACGCTTGCCTATGGATGTTCCACCCTCACCATCAAAGTTTAATTGAGAAAATTTATAAACTAATTACATGGGGAGTGTAAGATTTGTTTGATGAGAAAAAAATCTTGGGATTGTGATTTGGGAATGAGTCATTCAAAGTGAAATACTCAAAACAGACTCAACGAGGTTATCTTGTTATCTGGAAGTCCTTTTAGCACCACGTGTTGACAGTGTTGGAAATATGCCAAGAAAGGGGGTATCCCTAGTATGATGTCCCAATTAGACCTCAAACCATCTAGTGTAGGATCACCATCTAGATAATAGGCCCTACCCATTATTCTTAGATATTTTCCTTAACTATGATTATTAACATAAGATATTATGCAAACAATCCTTAAAACAAGCAAGTATGTTGACACTATGAGGCATACAATTGTAACATATATACGATACTTTCATGGAAGAGAAAAGAGAGAGTGAACCTCTAGAAGAAAACTAACAACACTATCCTAAAATAGATACATAAGATCATGGAAAGAATCATTGATTAACCTAGAAATTACTTCACAGGATAACAATGATCATTAAAGAAAGTAGTAAAGCACATTCAACAAAATGCATACCAAAGACAACAAAGTAATTTATTTTCATTAGTATTTGTGAACATAAACATAAATAAAAAACAATTACAGAATAGACTTACAATCATTCGTGACATATGCATTAAAGTGTGTTGACTCTGAGAGCTTCAAATATTAAGTGAAAGTTCCACGATACATGATTACAACGATGCAACACTAGCCCCAATAGTGGAACATTAAGTCACCACTTTCTCCTCCAAAGAGGGATCTTATCTCCTATGCTAAGCTATAGAAGCTAAGGTGAAAAGAACCCAGTCATGTCTCTTGAGCTATTAGGGTGTATTTATAAAAGATGAGGTGACTCTCCACCTACAATGTGACTCTTGACCTCCCTCAGGAATCTTGAGCTTCTACTATGATTTTTTGAATTCTAATGTGACCTCTGAGCTTCTACATGTCTCTAAGACTTTCTAGTGGCTTTTCACATTCTATGTGGGACCCTTGGTCTTCTACACATTTTATATTTTCTCAGTTTTCCAGAAATTACATAATTACAATCTACAATTGATGTGGGAAAATATATTGGGACATATGAATTTTGTGGTTACACTTTGAGAACCCATGACTTGGAAATGTCGACATAAGACTTCATCATATCAATTCCAAGTTGTTCTATTTGTTTCTATGACTTTGACTTCTTTATGATAGGTATTTTCTCATTCTCCATCTTCACCCTGCAAATCATCTAGATAAGTGTTGGAACCTTTCAAGTCAAGAAGAGTTTCCATATATTTGTCTTAGTTTGACAAGCCTCCTTAAGTCTTGCATGATAGCATTTTCATGTCTCATCTTGACATGCGTCCTCCTTTTGACCTTTCCTTGTTAACCATTTGACATCATCTTGTCATGGTACATTGATATCACACACAAATAAATTCATTCAAGTTAAGTGAAAATTAGTCACATGATCACCTATTCTATCTATGCTTTTCTCATACAATATATTGGTTGTGGTGGGACAATGGAAAAGGTTTTTGAGAGAGAGAGAGACTAGGAATTACATAGTTTAGCTTTATATTGACAAAGGGATGACCATGTTTTCTACCAGAACTATGCAAATAAAGAGAGGCTCTTTCAAGGTACTGCACAGTGGGAAAGTCCAAGAGGCAAGGGTGATTACCTTTCCCACTAAGGTTGCACAATGCGCAATGTCAAGGAAGAGGAGGAAAGAATTTCATTGTTGAGTTTTAGAGGAGCTTGAGAATTCCCTTATTGTCTATTGGAACTACACAATGCATATTTGAGGAAATGAAAGGAAATGAAACTCTATAGTGAGTGGTTTCAATCAACATCAGTGGCAAGACTAGGCATTGTAATTGTATGGTGTGCACGTTGATATAGGATAAGACTCCAATGGTTGCACATTTGAGGGGTTGTAGTGACCTAGAGATGGGCCCACTATCCACTAAAACTATGCAATATGTAGTAGGAGTCTAAGTTGATGAAAGGATTCACAGTTGACAGGTGTAAGTAGTAAAAGGTTAAGTCACTACACCCTCGGGATGCTCACAAAAGAATGAAGAGATAGGATTTTTTGTATTGTGCAATTTGTCACAGCAAGGAGGAAAATAGGTCCTCACTTTCATCTAGAAGTTTTTAATGTGAAATATAGGCCAAAATTGATCAAGGCTTAGTGAAGCGAGGTAGTATAAGCATTAATGGTTCAGTGGCTATGCTTTGAAGGCACTCAATGAGAAATAATGTGTAATACCCCTGAATTATTTATGTTAATGTATTGGTATATGTAGACTGAACTACTTTTAGTTTCGATGCTTGGAAAGCCATGTTAGGGTTTAAATAGAGGAGGAATGACATGTTATAGAGTTTTATGAACCCAACACTTTAGACTACCGCGTGAGTCCATCATCACAGGATGCGACAATAGATATTCTAGAGATATTCATGAAGTATCCATGAGCTATATTTTCAGTTATACATATAGGTTAAGAAGGAGTTAAATTAGGTCAGTTTATCTCCACTTAGTTGCTAATATTCAGATTTATTTATTTATTTATTTTATTTTTGTTTATTTAATTAATTAATCGTTAAATAAATTTATATGATGTTCAATTATTAACTAATTATAAATTTTAAAAATTTATTACATTTGTTTTAATCAATTCATTTATTATTTCCCTAATTAATTAATTAATTTGAAATTAGTAATTCATTAATTAAACAAAATAACCAATTAATTTGTTTATCTAATTAATAAATTTCTTTAATTAATTAACTAACTTGTTTAATTAATTCCCTATAATTTTATATATGATTTCTATTGTTTATTTTGTTTAATATGCGTCATAAGGGTTGTATGTTTATTTTAATACACATGTTACCATGCTACTATAATTAATAAGTTATGATTCTAATTTATTTTAATATTATCAAAATGGTTAGTTATGAAATAACCCATTATTTGATTTATATGTTTAACTAAATAATTTGTTTTAATCAATACCCTAATTAATTCTCTAATTAATTAACTAATATGTTTGTGTAATAAATTAATTGAACAAATTAACCAATTAATTTGTTTAACTAATTAATTAATTAGTTTATTAATAATTTTTTATCTTAATTAACTAACTTGTTTAATTAATTCGTTATGATCTTCTATATGGTTCGTATTGTTTATTTTATAATTGTTTTAATATGAGTTAAAACGACTATATGTTTAATTTAAATACATGTGTTACCATGCTGTTCTAATTAATAAGTTATGATTTTAATTTATTTTAATATTATCAAATGATTAGTTATGAAATAACCAATTATTCAATTTATATGTTTATTTATGTTTTTGTTTTATTGTTTGAGGAGGATGTTATGTAATGTTTTCTTGCTGAGTTGATTTATATTTTATTAATCTTTTAATGATAGATGAGGGATTAAATTATTAAAAAGGATATGAGTTCATTATTGGTTCTTTAAGATATCAAGCAAAGGTTTCAAAGGGTTATTTAGTTTTAATCCATCATCTAGATTCAAGTCGTTCTTCCTTTTTTCTATTTCAATGGCTTCTTTGATTTTCCTCTTAAGATAGTGGCCTTCTTTTCTAACTAGTTTGGCTTCTTCCATGTAGATGTAATGAGAGGAGAAGTGAGCATGTTCTGCTAAGGCCAATTTTGAGGTCTTTTGCCTTCTTAAGTCAGCAATGTGTTCTTTAATTCTAATGTTAAGTGACCTACATGTTTCACCTATATATTATTTTCCCCATGAGCAAGGAATGACATGAACACCTTTTTGAAGGTTAGGGTTTATGGGATCCTTGACTGAGTCAAACAATTAGACAACTGAGTCAAGGATCCCATAAACCCTAACCTTTCAGAAGTTGTTTATGTTATTCCTTGCTCATGTGGAGAAGAATACATAGGTGTTTATGTTATTCCTTGCTCATGTGGAGAAGAATACATAGGTGAAATAGGTAGGTCTCTTAACATTAGAATTAAAGAACACACCACTGACATAAGAAAGGTAAGGACCTCAAAATTGGCCTTAACACAACATGTTCACTCCTCCTCTCATTACATCTACATGGAAGAAGCCAAACTAGTTAGAAAAGAAGACCACTATCTTAAAAGGAAAATCAAAGAAGCCATTTAAATTAAAAAGAGGAAGAACAATTGGAACCGAGATGTTCGATTAAAACTATGCAACACCTAGAAACATTTACTTGAGATCTTAAAGAACAAATAATTAACTCATATCCTTTTTAATAATGTAATCCCTCATCTATCATTAAAAGATTAATAAAATATAAATCAACACAACAAGAAAGCATTACATAACATCCTCCTCAAACAATAAAACAAAAACATAAATAAACATATAAATCGAATAATTAGTTATTTCATAACTAATCATTTGACAATATTAAAATAAATTAAAATCATAACTTATTACTTATAACAACATGGTAACACATTTATTTAAATTAAACATATAGGCGTTTTAACTATTAAAACAGTTAGAAAATAAACAATAGGAACGATATAGAAAATTATAACGAATTAATTAAACAAGTTAGTTAATTAAGTAAACTAATTAATTAATTAGTTAAACAAACTAAATAGTTAAATTGTTCAATTAATTTGTTACAAAAACATATTAGTTAATTAATTAGAGAATTAATTAGGGCATTGATTAAAACAAGTTAATTAATTAAACATATTAATTAATTAAACATATAAACTAAATAATGGGTTATTTCATAACTAACCATTTGATAATATCAAAATAAATTAAGATCATAACTTATTAATTATAATGGCATGGTAACACATGTATTAAAATCAACATAGAGTCCTTATAACTCATATTAAACAGTTAAAAAATAAACAATAGGAATCATATATAAAATTATGGGGAATTAATTAAACAAGTTAGTTAATTAATTAAACAAACTAATTAATTAGTTAAACAAATTAATTGGTTATTTTTTTATTAATTAATTACCTCAAACAAATTAATTAATTAATTAAACAAATAATTAATTAATTAAACAAACTAATTGATTAATTAAACATATTAATTCATTTAAGTAAACAAATTAAGTAAATAAATAAATATGATGATGATGATGATGGTTAACGTCCGCTGAGACCAAATAATGATATATCGGACCTAAAAAGACAAATTATTTATTTTGATTTAAGATTTTATTCCTATGCTCAAAAAGCTTGGAGAGAAGCCTCCCGAGTTCACTATAATTTTGGCATTGTAAAAGGCTAGGAAGGTCAGTTTGGTAACAAAGGTTGTGAAATTGAGATCTAATGTGGTTGTATGCAAGGCACTCTAAGCAGAAGTGGTTTTCATCCTCGATGCTCCTATTCTCACAAATATGGCAAATCCTTTCCATCCATGGCATTTTAGGAACTGCCCAGCGGCCAGTTTCACTATGGAGCTCATGAGAATTTGTTCTAATCTTAGCTGTATTAATTTTCTTCTTTGAGCTAGTTAGAATAGAGAGATACTTTTGATCTTCAAGGGTGGGGTTGATGACCTTCTTATAATAACTTAATTTTATTTTAGACACTAAATCTTTCTCACACCACAATTTTTCTTTGAACTTAGAAGTAACAATATCTTTAATGTTATTTATGTTTTGCAAAGCATCATTCTCATTGATCTCCCAATAGTTTAGCCAGGCCCTTGTGTCCTTATGCCATCCTCGGTTAAGCCTTAGGTGGTTTTGGCTGGAATATTAACAACTAAGTGGAGATTGACCGACCTAATTTCTTAAATTAACTCCTTCATAACCTATATATATAACTTAAAATATAGCTCATGGATACATCATGAATATCTCTAGAATATCTATTGTCGCATCCCCTGATGATGGACTCACTTGGTAGTCCAAAACATTGGGTTCATAAAACTCTATAACAGGTCATTCTTCCTCTATTTAAAACTATCCTCACCTGTATGGATTCATTATTTAAGCACTTTCATTTTCCATATATATGTATGTATATGGATTAGAGTGGATACTTATGAAGTTAGTTATGGCACCTAATACAAGTCCCCTCATTTGATTTTCCTATTGTTTTAGTAAATGGTATCAACTTGTAGTAGCAGTTATAACCACCCTCCAAAATGTTGCCTTGGCTTCGTTTTGGAGCCTCCCTACCAACATTTCACAGCACCTTGTCTTGCTTCATCAAGTACACGAGCTTCACTATTTTTATTGCATAAAGGCAGCCTGTCGATCACAACTTGATGCGTTTCCCTCACAGGTTGTTCATCAGGACTTGGTCCAGTTGTAGGTTGAACAACTCCCCCAAGAAATTACACAACTTTGGAGGGAAACCAGCCTTCCTCCAGAAATTGCGCAATCTTGTCTAGTCACCTACTGGGATCCAGAATTACACGATTTCTCCAGTCAACCCTCACAGTGAAAATTGTGCAATTTTCCCCAACAAGGCTACTGAGCCCAAAATTTGAGAAATTCTAGGCAGCAGTTAGCTGCTTTGCCCAGAAATTGTTGACATCTATTACGCAGCCAACCCAGCACCTAGCCAAAAATGTGCATTTCCTTGCAGCAATTGGGTAGCTTCATGCATGAGCAGTTGGGTTAACCAGTTCCACTCGGGACCATGGAAACTTGACTTGCATGCATGGCTTTCTTTTTCTCGGAATAGAAAATGACAACATGCAAAAGGAATCCCATGATTCAGGGAGCTATGTTTAGCAGCTAGATGTTACATGCAATGTTGCTTTAGAAAATTTCCTCCAAGTGTCTTTGTTTCCTAGTTTTGTGGCATGCACATCATGAGATCATCAGATCTCATTCTTTCACATTGACCTTGTAGATATAACATCCCACATCACTTCCAGAACTCTTCGACACATTTAGCTCAGGTATTCATGGGTAATTGGCCTCAACTTGTCTTTTTTAGAATTTCTATCACTTTTTGTGTTTCACTTGTGTGAGTGTTGTTTGCTTGATTTCTTTGAGTGCTTGTTGTCATTTACATGTATACTAGATTGTCCTAGCATTATTTTAGTTTTCATTTTGCATGAATGGTAGCCGATTGAGCAACTCGCTTCACCCACATTCATGCTATTTGTTTACTGAATCTTTCATTCATGTTTGCATGAATTGTCATTCACTTTTTCTTTCACTTAGTGTCTCGATGCATTCACTTTCAAATTTTCGTTTAGTTTCCTATTGGCGAGTGTGACCAGCCTTGGCCCAGACTTAGCCTTGGCCCAGACTCTGGCTTCACCAAGATAGCATTGCGTAATTTGGGGAAGGAAGTCCCTCTCTTCCTCTCCAGAAATGTGCATTTATGCACAACCAATGTCCTGCAGGAATATTTTGTGCATTTATGAGCCTGCAGTCACTCCCAGCTAAAATTGTGCATTGCGGAATTCCAGCAGTCAATAGCATTTCTGGATTGCACATTGCGAAATCTAGCAACCAGTCTTGCCTCCCAGATAGCCTAGACTACCTTTTGCACAATTTTGTTAGCCAGTCATCTAGCCTCCCTGAACAAATTGTGCAATCTTTCCTATCAATTCTTAGGTATGTGTTATGTCATTCCCTGAATTTGCTTTGGTTTTCGCTAAAATATTTCTTGCCATACATGTTTCTTGTCTCCAGGTCTTTCAGGTATTCATCCCCCTCTTAGCAGTGTAGGATCAACAGCTTCGAAGTGAGTGGGATCATAGGACACTGACAGAAATACAGCTTGGGCAGCAATTCAGTGAGTACCATCTAGTCTACCAATCTATGAAGATACCAAACTATTTCTAGAAAACGACATCAACTTGAAATGGGAATAGGTAAATGAAGCATTTGCAAGCACTTTTGAGGAAGAACTTGAAGACTATCAGGTGTATGTGAACATTCAGAAGTCTGACTTGTACTGGATTGCATGTAGATACCCTGTGTTCCCATTCACAGACATGATACACTAGATCGTCTCTCACATTGATCCCGAACAATGACCTTGAGAAGTGTTAGTGGCATGAAGCTTACAACCTTCTGGGTAGAAGATTATGATGGGATGTATCAGATGTCAGAGACCATGATTATCATGAAGACTCCCTTCATCTTACCCAACAATAGCGGTAACTCTAGAGACATTTTGAAGAACTGGGTAAAGGAGCTAGTTTAATTCAGGTTGACACCCAACCAAATATACAAGACAAAGATGCTGTGGAAGGCATATCGATTCATGGTCAAATTTCCATGTTGATTGTATGACCAAAAAATCACTAAAACATTCCCACAGAGTTGGGTGATCATGTTGGACCAATTGGACAAGGAAGGAAAACCATGTAACTCGTTTAGCATGTTGGCTCATTAGCCAAATTAACGAGCAACAAGGGCTTGACAGTCACAAAGAGGTATGCATGCAAAGATTTACATGGCTGCCTACATCTTAGATGCAATCTATGCCCAACAAGAGTTCCCAGGTTTGGAGTGGTCATGGTCACTGGCAGACACTATTGTGAACACATATTTCAAGTTGTTGTCTAAATGCAGCTTCACAAGAGTAATCACACGGTTGTCCGATCATTTTTTCACATCAGTTTACAACATGATATTCGAACAAGATCCACCCTACATGTCGAAGGAAGTAATAGAGGAAATGTTAGGAATTGTCGATTCGCATGCCTCACTGTCTAGTAGCTTCATCCAAATGTTCAGTGTGAAGAAGCCTCTACATGTTCTACAAAAGTTTTCCTTAGACATACTTTTCATGCAAGAAGTAGCATATCACATCTTGGCAGGATTGATAACTAGACTGCACTGGAAGAAGAAGACATCTTGGCTTGTTGTTTTGTTACAGATTGGTTACACGAGATCTAGAGTATCAAGCAAGCGAATGTTGAAGTAGAACAAATGAATAAGTATCCATTCAACCTCTAAAGTTACAATCTGTATGACCCACATTGCATTGTGAAAGATCACTGCATGAGAGTTCAATTCAACTTGATCCATGAGGAATTTCATTAGGTCAAGGAGAAGCCACGGAGAGATTGCTATAATTTCTCTAGACCCAATGAATAGGTCGACTTCATTGTGGAGTGGTTAGCAAAGTAACATGAAACAACATCACGGAGAGCACCAGCATGAGCACCAACAGTAGCAGTAGAGGCAAGCATACTAGTGCACGACAAAGGTAAGAGGAAGATTGTTGATCGCATGGAAGAGGAGCAAAGCTGCAAGTTTCGAGCATATCCGTTAGTAGAGAAAGAAGTTATGGGTATAGAGGAAAAGAGGCACCAACACAACATGAGAATCGCACAAAGGAAAATGGATAAGAGAAGAATGGAAGAGGCAGAGAAGGAGTTGCATGAGCTGAGGGAGAAACTTCAGAAGGAGCAAGAGTTGCACAAACAGGAGAGGGAAGTGCAACAACAACCGGTACATCAAGGGGTGCAATATGTGCAAACAAATGAAATAGCATTTGTACAAGTAGTTGATTCATCAAAATCGCTGGCATCAGGAAACTAGGGTGAATGATCGTAGGAGCAAGAATTAGCTCATGAGATAAAACAAGCACTTTGACAGTTGGATGCAGACATGGAGCAATAGGAGTTGGAACAGTTAACTAACCTCATGGCTCATCATTGAGAGGTTGACTTACCTACTTCGCCACATCTAAATGATGAGAAAGCCTTAAGTGACCAAGGAGGCACTGAGAGCCTTGGTGATCAATAGGAAGGAGAAATGCACAACATCTCATTGGACGAATCTCAACATAGAGTTGTGTAGTCTCATAGAGTATCAACTCCAGAGGATAATACATCCCCTGTGCAAGTTGAAAAATGAGTGATCGTAACTGATGTGCACAAATATCCAACAGGCTTGGATGATGCAATGAAAGTGTATGTTGAAGCCATAGGCTCAAGTGTTCATTTTCTGATAGCTGAGAATGAGCGAATGGTGAATGAAATACATAAAACCAAGCAAGGAGGACAGTTAGTGATAGTGTTCACCCGAGCTAAACTGATGGAGGTAATACTAGATGAAGTATTGTCCCTTGAAACAATTATTTGAGTGTTGTAATCCAAGTTTGGTACCATGGATAAGGCAATCATCCATCTCAACAGATGGCAGAAACAATGTGCTAGGAGATCATGTATCTTGACAAACTTCCATGATGTTGTTGATGACATGTAAACATGGATGATGAAATACAAGGGAGCCTGGCTTCACTTGCCTAAGATGATGAAGGCCAATGCAATCGAACTGAAATCATGTATCCGGAGTCAGATCTAGAACTATGAAGAGCTCTCGTGGCTCATTACTAGCATACAGGCTTTCCATGCATGATTATTGAAGAGTATGGATGTAGTGTGCATAGATGTGATCCTATATATTGCGACACTCACCCAAGCGAAGACAAAGGCACAAGTCCAACTAGAGCTTAACATGTACCTGGACGAGTTGATGCACATTGCCACCAACCCAAACATGCCCATCAGTGCAGAGATCGTGCACAAGTATGTTCCTGGTCTAGCTACATTGAAGACAATGATGCACATGCTTTTATAAAATTTGGACAGAGGAGCCCGAGCAGTGTACCCGATTGTTGGGAACGGGATTCCCCAAGGACAATTTTGGGGCAAAATCCTATTTTTTTGGTCGAATTTTGTAATAAACTTGTAAAGTCTCTACATTTTGTGGTCACAGAGCACAAAGGTGTCATGAGTCATAAACAATTATCCTCCCTTGGTTTGGAAAATAATGTTAGTTGTAAAATATCTACTCATGGTCTGTGGACCATGCGATTGTATAAAAATAACTAAACTGTAAGTAGTTTTAGAGTCAAGGGTTGAAGTCTTAGATAGTCATAGATCTGAAGCAAGAAGTCTAAGATTCAGGTAGTAGCGTAGATAGAGGCTCTGCAGCTGAGTGAACTGAGGCCTAGGGTAGGAGTCCACAACTAAGTGTGCAAAACCTTGCAATTGTGTGCACAGGGTGGATAAATTCTATAATCACTTGATGATACCAATAAATAGAAGTATTCGACAAATTATGTGTCTTTGCTTCAATTAATGTATCCTATCATATGAATTGCCATTATAATGCTTATATGATGTGCGAATGTATGTAATTACGTTGTTTAATTGAACACAAGTAAGAACCTACGTTTACATGTTGCTAACTATACTTGTTTAATGAGATAAGTAAGACTCTTAGACACGTTTGTGAATCTGCATAGTATGTTGCCCTAGCAGTGCGAAAGTACCTAAGATGTAATTTAGGACTGCATAAAGGTCAATCGTACACTTTCACGGAGGTACTGAAGGGTAGAATAAATCGATATTATGGTGAGCCGTAGAACTAAGTGACCCGTGCAAAGGTAGGAGTAGAAGGAATAAACCAACATCACGACCATCTTAGGGTGTGAAAATGTGGTTCCAGCAGCGCCCCATACTGCTTCGGGTGAGACTTCAGTCCATGCTCTGCGGACTGATGCCGAAAGGGCCTGTACTGTAGGGATTTGTTTGCCTAACTAACGTTGAACCTAGTTCAATCCCCCTCAAGCCAACAAATGGTTTTGTTGCCAAGACTGAAATCTGCATAAGAGATGTCTGATGTCGTAACACTGGACTCCAACTAAGAAAGAGATCAAACAGTGGTTAGATAGGAAGATACATGAATTGGCAGCACAGGACAATAGAAACCTGCGACTAAGAAAAGAACGATGGTTGACAGGTACCTATAGATAGAGATCGACGAGATCTTTTTCCGCTCCTTTCTAGTTGAGAAATACAAGTGGATCACAAAGCTAGTAGATAGCCAAGGAAGGTGGAAGCTTGATGGTCCTATATCTAGTGTGGAGATTGGAAGCATTTGACAATAAGTTCACCCAGATTGTCGATCATTGGCTCGATCATATCATAGAAGGATTTGTGACTAAATTCGCGGTGGACATGTCAGTCAACTACAGTGAGGCAGAGCAACATTTTTTCAAAGGACTGTGAAGAAAGTACTTGAATTCTTTGAATACTTGGATTAAAATGTTATTATGCGAAAAGAAGGTTATGCAACTACCTTGAGGTTTGGAGCTATGTGAAGCGAAAAAACTTACAGGTACGAAGGAAGAAAGGGTCATGAATATAGTCCATTGATTTTACCTCCATGAGGTGACAAAGAAGGGATAGCACAGGTTTCCTTGTGAAGTGCTATTCAGTTAATAAGACAAGGATTCCCGCAACTTCCACCTCCACCCACACCACCTCCAACATCACCACCATCACCAGCAACTTCACCTGTACCACCTCCACCTCCACCACAGTTCAGTATGGAAAACTCAATAAAGCTGCCTTTGTTCAAAGGTTTAGGAAATGAGGACCTAGACCAATTCTAGTTCATTATGAAATTTGTATGGGAAACTCAAGGTGTTACAAATGATCAGATGAAGAAGGAAACACTGGTTAGTGCTCTGTAGGATCAAACAATAACCTGGTAGATCAAGTACTCTAGTGATAACCCAAATGTTGGAGTGGTAGACATCTAGACCACACTAAATAAAGAATTAAGTAGGCCTAAATCTAAGGTATAGTCGATTTTGGGGTTCAAGGAAATCGTGACGTAGCAAGGAGAGAGAACTTGGGAATTAGATGAGAGGTTGAAGTCTAAAATCCACGCAACTAATATGAACTTGATAGATGGGCATCATCGCAAATGGTTTGTGGCTTAGCTACTACCACACTTAAGGGTTGCATTGTCACAACAAAAGATAATGACTCAGTCGGAGGACTTGGAGATTGCAATGAGAATACATGAAATAGTGATGTAAGATCCAAATCTGGGGGTTCAGCAAATTGATGTGCAATTTAAAATTATTTTGCTAAAGATGCAAAGTTTGAAGCAAGACCAAACTCTTCGACCAGAGGTGCACAAAGAGGCATGGTTCTTGAAATGAAAGGTCAGGGGAATGACAAAGACCATTACCTAGTCTTTGCAAACTACCCAGCAAGAGGAGGATCAATGCCTTTGAGGTTGGAAGCTCAAGTAGGACCAAGCATGGCGTTGGGTAGCATAGGCCCTGTGTAACAGTTTTGGGGCTCAAAGCCCACAATTTTGGGTAAAGTGTATGGTAAAGACTCTACAAAGTGCGCGGAGAACGAATTGTAAGAAGTCAAGTCAAAGGGTTGTCCTCCTGAAAATAATGTAAAATAATAAAAAGTGAGTCCCCCTACCCAGGGTCATGCGAATGTATAAATAGAGCAAGGCTCTATGGTTAGAAGTCAGTTCTTTGGTATGCAATTTTGGATCTCGAATGTAATGGGTTTATGAATGAAGAAGTTTTGAAGCATTTGTAAGTCTGAGTTAAGGGTGTTGGTAGATACATAAAGGCTCTGGAGTTGTGTGTGCAGAGGCTAGGTAGAGTCTGCAGTTATGTGCGTAGACCCCTGCAGCTGAGTGCACATGGCAGATCTTATTGTATTGGCGAAGGAGTTGAATAAAGATAAGTCGATTTTGAAACATTGTGTTGATTCTAAAATATTGTGGATCTGGTTAATTTTTGGTTTATATACCTATTTGATTTGTGTGCTTATTCTTATATTCTGAGTTTAAGCAACTCTATAATATTTCTAGGTGTGCACATTAGTTATCTCTATTAAATGTTTACTTAAATACCGTAAGAAGTAGATCTAATATGTAACAAAATTAGTATTAAAATGTAGTAAGGATTTTCCTAGTTCCGGATCTACGCGGATGCAGAGTGGCATGAGGCCACAGAATGCTGTGCAAACCCTCTAGTCCACATCAAGAAATCCCAAGGGTGTAGAAACTTGGTTTGAGCATCCTCGCCTGCTACCTTGGGTGAGACTCAATTTGTGCTCCGTAGACTATTGCTGAAAGGGTCGGTAGCTACAGGATTTCCTTGGCTAATAACTCTTCCGAACCTAGGTCGGTCCCCACTAAGCCAGCAAATAGTTTCATTGCTAGGACTAGGATCTACCTAAGGGATGTCTGATGTCAGAACATGGGAACACTACAAAGAAGGAGCTTGAAGAGTGGTTGGATCAGAAGCTTCACAAGTTCATGGTTCAAGAAAGCAGGAATCCGGAGATATCGGAAGAAAGGTGGTTGGATTGTTACATATACATAGAGATCCAAAGATCTTCTTCATGTCATTCTCAACATAGTTGTATGAGTGGATTGCGAGGTTAGCTAATAGCATGGGAAGGTGTAGACCAGACCAACGTATTGTGTGGATGCCGGAATTGGTGCACAAGCTAGAAGCATCTGAAGAAAAAATCGCACATGCAATAGAACACTGATTGGATCAGATAATAGGAGGGTTTATTACTAAGTTCATGATAGACACATCTGTGAGTTATAGTGAAGGAGAAAAAAACTTTCTCCAAGGACCATGGGGTAAGTATATCAAACCGTTGAATACTTGGATTAAAATATTGTTGTGTGAAAAATGGATTATGCACATTCATTAATGTCTGGTGTAATGCAGAGTGGAAGAGGGTACCAAGGAACCGAAGGATTAGAGAACAGTCCTCTAATTTCTATTTCACGGGAAAGTGAAGAAGAACTCATAGGGTTCTCTCCAAGAAGTGTAGTCCTGTTGATTAAGCAGCACATTCCACTGATACCACCACCATCCATGCCATCACCTACTTTGCTTACATCAAATCCATCTTCATTGAGCCCTCCTCTGCCACCACTGAAGGTCGGAATGGCGAGTGCGGTCAAGTTACCTGTATTTAATGGTGTACAAAATGAGCAACCAGGTCAGTTCTAGTTTGTGGTCAAGGTTGTATGGGAAGCCCAAGGCATAATGGATGATAACATAAAAAAGGATACTTTGTTTAGCACGTTGTACAACTGCACCTTGACATGGTATATAAAGTACACAAGTGATAATCTGAATGCAGGAATAACGATGATCCAAGATGTATTGAATAGGGACTTTAGTTAACCAAAATCAGAGACACAGTCGGTCATTGGGTTCAAGGAGATTGCGATGTTACCTGGTGAAACCCTGTGGGATCTGGACCAAATATTGAAAATCACAATCCACGAGGCTAACATGACGTTGTCGGATGCGCAACACTATGTGTAGTTTGTGGCATCGTTGACACCACATCTGAGGACAACTCTATCACAACAAAAGATCTCAATGCAAGCTAAAGCATTAGAGACAGCAATGAGGTTGCATGAAACTCCAATATAGGATCCTGGTTAGGAGTTCAACAAATCCACATGCAACTACAAAACCTATGCTTAAAAATGCAAAGCTTGAACCAAGAAAGGGCACCCTGTTTTAGACATATTTGGGCACTGCAACCACAAACACATATGTCCATAAACCAAGGGCTTCTAAACCCCTAAAAGTGTTGTGTCATATCGTAAAGGAACAAGGTCAGCTGATTACATAATTTCCCAAAAGTTCTCCCTAAAAAGATACTTTGAATTGGTCAAAATTGGACCATATAGACTGCTTCATGCTGAGGGTGCGAAGCATCTCACCTGTCACATGCAAAGGGTGTGATGCATACTAGAAAACCCTTCTATAGGATGTGATGAGAGAGCAGACAAATGGTAGAGGCAGTTTGCTAGGTGGAAACCCATAGAATCTTCTAGAAACTACTCATTTGACACTTGCCTCTCTAAATTCACCCAGGGATGAGTAAGAGATAATGAAATATGCAAGTGGAACAAAGAACTATCAGTGAAATGACATTAATCAAAATCCTAGAAGCTGACTCACCCACCTGCAAATATCTATATATGGATCCCTCATCCTAGAGATCCAAAGGCTGGGATTTTGTATTTTGTAAGGAAGTGCTGTTGGTTTCTCTGTGAAACATTGTATTGTTGGGTGATCTAGAATTTCATGAGGTGAAGAGGGCTTTCATGCTGGGAGGATGGTGTTGGATTAGATAGCTTGGCTGTAATCCTCTCTTCTACTACTTCTATCAATAAATCTATTTGAGTTTTCCTCCATATACTTGTATATTTTTGAATCTTGTATTGGTGTATGCATTTTTATGGTTAATATACATCTAATACTATATTATTTATGGTTATAGATCTCTATGCTTTGATGGTATTTTGCTACTTTGGCTCTACAGGTGTTCTTTGAAGTGGAACAAGTGAGAAAGGGGTGGCGAAAGCTCTACCAAAGGAGAGAGGAAACAAGCAAGGAGCCAAGGGAAAGACTAAGCTTGGTACTCTCTGCTTCTCTCTCATCTATCTCTCATAAAGGAAAACACAAGTAACTTTGGTTTGTTTGTTTCTAAGATAGCTACCTGTCTTAATGGGACTAGCAGCGTCGAATGGACACTAGTTTTCCTGATAACAAAATGGCGACTCCACCAGGCAATATATTTCCAGTTCTGAAGAAGAGTAAGATTTTTTGACATGAATATTCTCTACAACATCTAGTTTGGTCGAGATATTTATGCCAATAGTTTCTTCAATATTAGACAGATTTCGCTCGAAATCCACCGTATTTACAGTATTTGATAGAAAATAAAAGACTGAAGGATGAATAAGGTCACTGGAAAACTATTCGTAGTAATCTAGCAGAAGTGGCCATGGTGGAAACCTGCAATATAGTATCTTCTCTATCTACAAAGATTCAGAAGATTTCCGAACATGATGTTAGCGTGGATCATTGCTAGGTATTGCCTCCAAGCCCAATAGAAATATTGTAGCAACCAATTTTCTTGGCCTAGGCGGCAAACCCAAATCAACGCTCATCGAGTGTTTGGATAGATAGGTCTAAGGAATATGGTACCTCCTTAGATCCTTGGTCCCATGTACATTCTACAGATGAAGGACTTGTTCAGTCAATGATGATAGAAGAGGCACCATGGGAAGATTAGCACCATTGTTCCCATCTTCTAGATTATCACGAAGATTGTTGTAGCAACCTTAATCATCCTTCAATTTTTTATTTTCTATCAAACACTGTAAATACGGTGGATTCCGACTGAAATCTGTCCATATTGAAGAAACTATCGCCATAAATATCTCGACCAAACTAGATGTTGTAGAGAATATTCATGTCGGCAAATCTTGCTCTACTTAAGAACAGGAAATATATTGCGCTCTCTTTCACGAGTTTAGAGATGTCTTTGCATGGTCATATGAAGAAATGCAAGGCATTGACTCGAGTACAGTTGAACACAAAATCATGATGTATCCAGATGTCAAATTGGTACGAAAACGACTTCGGTAGGTGCACCCGAAGAAAGCCGCTGCCATCAAGGCAAAAGTTGAAAAACGTTTACATGTTGGTTTCTTTTACCCAATTCCTCTAACTGATTAGGTATTAAAGATTGTTCCTGTGATGATAAAACAAGGAACGATTAGAGTGTGCATTGATTACAGGGATGTAAATCAAGCTTGTCCAAAGGACAACTACGCTACACCCTTCATCGGCCCGATAATTGATGAATGTGCCAGAGGCGAAATATTTTCATTCATGGATGGATTTTTTGGGTATAATCAAATTAGTATCCGCCCACTGGACCAGTCAAAGACTACATTTATATGTCTGTGGGGCACATTCACGTACTACAAACTACCTTTCGGTTTAAAGAACATAGGGGAAACTTTTCAGAGGGTTATGAATTATGCCTTCCATGACATCAAGAACATCGTTCAACCATATCTCGATGACCTACCAGCTCATTCACGAAAGAGGACTAATCATCCACATCATTTGAGAGCTATATTTCTACATCGCCGACACTACAAGATATGACTCAATCCACACAAGTGTGTGTTTTGTGTAAGTTTTAGTCGTTTACCTAGCTTTGTGGTTTCAAAGGACAAGATTCGTCTCAACCCATGTAAGGTTCAAGTGATCATTGATATGCCTCCACCTTCAAATTTTCTTCGGATTCAGAAACTCCAACGGAAAGAAAACTTTATGAGGAGGTTCATTCCAAATTACGTTGAACATGCTAAAGGTTATACGCGTCTTTTGAAAAAAAGAGTGCCCTTCAACTGGGATCAACTTGTGCAATCTTCCTTTGATGCTCTAAAGGAATCCCTAATAAAAGCATCATTAATGTACGCTCCTTGTTAGCACTCAAATCTTCCTTAGGCTGAAATAAGGCAAGACTCAAGGCCACATCAAACCACGCTCAGCCTCGTAGCTAGCCCTACGAGGACAGGAGAGGGCTCTCTCCGGGTCAAACTCGGCAAAAGGTAATCGAAAAGGCTCAAGGTGACCGAATTAATGACTGATTTTAGGCTAGGTATTAAGTACAAAGAGTTTAGGATTGATTTATAATGATTTTGTTGAAATCAAGGGAAAGGCAATTTTGGGTGCGGGAATGAGGCACAGTTTTTGCAGAGGTCCACTTGGGGCAGGATAGGGGATTTTTTTGATGCCTTAAAGCAGGTGAGATGGATAGATCAGACCGGTGAGATTTTAAGGAGAGCAAGGGGTCTCAAGGGTTCTCCTTAAACTGAAGAAAACATAGAATATTAAACAAATTTAAAGGCAGAGAATATCAATTTCATGGATTCTACCTTAACACTTCATTTTCTTAATAAGAGAAGATTCAATAGAAAATGATGCACATACACAACTTACAAGTACTGAGAGAAAGACACCATCAAGACATAAAGCCACATGGATCCCAAGTAGTGTTGCAAAACCCTGGTCTTTCCTTTGCCAAAAATGCTGATAAGATATGTACAATATAGTCTCAAGCTATCCCAAGAGTCCAACCCTAAAAATGACTAAGAAAATACATAATATAGGGAAGCTAACACATTCCCTTGCCTCTAGGGGTCGATCTCATCATTCTAGGATCTATTTCAACCAATTCTAAACTAAGCACTACAATCTAGGCAATCAAAACAACTTGCCTCTATAAGCTAGGAAACCATTTCATTCATTACATTTTTGCTATTTTATGAATGAATCTTCTAGAATAGGTAAATAAGTGTCACAACAACATAAAAATCCAATAATTACATCAAGGAGGGTGGAAAATCCCATCACAAGTGAAAACTAGTCAAAACTGGGCGAATTTCTAAGCTGAACAGTAAAAATTTGGCCAAAAAGCCCTGTGTGCGGCGTGCCTGAGCCCTGTCCATCGCGCGCCTTGGCAGCTGCATTTGGGGCACTTCCTTTAATCCAAATTGAGCTCAAGTGGGCTTGTTGGAACGGTCTATATGTATAATTTCCAACACAAGTAGAATGTTTCACTTTGGTCTCCATTTGACCCTCCAAAAGTGAATTCTCCCAAAAGTACTACCTGTTGATGCAAAAAGTGGCAGAAAGGTGATTTTCATGATGTTTTTTGAGATTTTGATCACCCAAAACTTGATGAAATGACTTGGAAATTGTTGAACATGTGTATTTCATCATGAAAAATCGAAAAATGTAAGCCACCTATGATTTGGACCTCTCCATTTTGTGGGTCGCGTGCTAAGCGCGACGCATAGAACTTAAAAACCTGTTTTGCAAGCCAAAAATTTTGAAATGAAAATTTTTTCTCCAAATGTGCCCAAAATTGGAGTGAAAACCCTGCATAATGTATCATGCTCAACTAATGAAGCCTTGGCCAAAACTCGAAGTGGATCGGGCCTTTTCTTTTGCTTTAGCACTTTGCTCAAACGCCTCTTGAGGACCTTCATTTTCGCTTTACAAACATGCATGCGAACCCAATAGTGAGTCTTCATGTGGCAAAGCATGTCCTTGTCCCTATTTTCCTTCGCCAACAACTTTTCCAAGTGAGTTTTGACCCGAATGAGCATCGATTCCCGATCAATAAGTGTCAAATCACCGGGTCTCCTACGAGCTAATTCCCGGTCTTCATGAATCTTGCGCAGCTCATAAAGTTCATGCTCATCCTCCAACTGCTTCTTGCGCTACTCTAAGTAGTTGATTACCCATTTAGCCATCTACAATTTATTTTGCAGCAACTCATTCTTGGCCTTTTGTTCTTGGATAATCTCATTAAGCTCTGAGCCGGGCAAACTAGCCTCAACAGCAATGATACTGGTATCCTGAACTCCTGAAGGACCCTCATCAACCATGGGTCTCTTGCCTCTATCCTGACTTTGTAACTATGCTATAGATGGAAGTGAGACCCCTTCCAGCTGACGTGGAGATAATACTCACTCTGGTGATGATGTCAACGAGACCCCTTCCACTTGACGTGGAGATAATACTCGTCGTGCAGCTGCAAATAAGGCCCTGGGGCCTTTCTGATATGTCACACATGCTGGAGCATCAACGTGCTCGGTCTCACGAATGTCAAACTGCTGTGAGGGACTTCTCTCATCATGGACGATCTCTGGAAGAGGTTGTATCACTGAAAAGAAATCACGGGAGATGAAATCCTCCCAAGCAATACCTTGTTGTGCCAAATGATGCATCACTATGATTTTGATCAATGCATAGTGATATATACTCCTGTGTTGATGTGCCGGGGGCTTCCTCTATACTAAGGGTATCATCCTCTCTATGTTTCAGCACATGAAAAACAGAATGCTCATCATACGTACCCGTGTGAAATGCATCAACAATCCTACATGGTACGCATAGAGATGTGAAAATCTGCCCTCACAACTGAAATACCGAATGATGAGATTAATCAATGGTGCAAACTCATCTTTCAGGTATCTAAAAGGAAAATCCACGCTCAAGTGTCTGATATATGCGGGCTTGACATATGGCTCATAATAATATCGATCCAGCATCTGGCGTTTACTCCATTCCTCCCCCACATTTGGTATTCCGGTGGCCTGAGAAACAGTGTCGGGTGACAAAGTGAAATCCACTCCGGCAAGGTTCACATGACCATCCTGTAAGTTAAGGACAAATAGACAGACCAGTTCCCAATGATGCTGGGTTTGTGAGATCATCTCACAATATTGGTAACATGCTTGGCGCTGAAAACAATCCATTGCAAGCAGGCAAGCTTGCAATTGAGCCAAAGAGGTAGGCTCCTGCCTAACATGTTGTCCAATCTTGCCACCCCTGTGATATCTTTGTGGCACATTGACCTCCGGTGTAGAGTCACTTTCATATTCCTGCTCATATTTAGACTCAGTGTCTGACATGTTCTCTGAAAACAAGGTGGCCGGAATATATATATTTGCTGATATAAAACTGTGTGCCAAAAGTTGATTGTTGACCTTTTGTTTCTTTATGAAAATGATGTAACCAAGGGGACATAAATGATGGGAATTGTTAGGAACAGGGAAGCAAGGGAAAAAGGAAACAATGGAAATAAAATGAGGAGATTAGGGAAGGGACAGGGGGATAGAAATATTTTAGGGTTTTGAAACAAGGTAGGGATTATATGGTTATAGGAAAATGATTGGGAATTTAAGAGAGGAAGGTGTGATGTTGTGGGGATTTATTTGGGAAAATATTTAGGAAAAATAGGAAATGTGAAACCAGGGAAATGAAGCCATGGCAACAATCATTTGCTAAAACCCTACAGCAAACCTTGGACTTGAATTATTACAGCAATTTGTAAACATGGAGATTTTTCCTTTCACTTGATTTTTCATGACTAAGAGAGGGTAATTTCTTCATATATATCACATATACACCATCCAAAACCGAAACAAAGTGATGACTTGCAGGCCTACTTGAGAATTTGGGCGTGGAGGAAGGAGATTTGAGCGGCTTTTTGATGAATTTGCAGTCCCAAACCCTATGCGCCGCGCGCTTTACCCAACGCGCCGCGTGCTCTCAGTGCGCTGCGCCTTTGCTGATCTGCACTGGGAAAAACTGCCTGATGCGCCGCACGCTTTGAGTGCACCGCACGCCTACGCTGATGCGCCGCGCGCCTTAGGAATTGACCAGCAATGCACGAATTTGCCTTAGACTTGCAAAATCACTCTCCAATGATGCTCTTTGTTCTCAAAATGTGTAATGGGTTGGAAATGAGGAGAATTCACTTGATATAGCATCCATTTTGATTTTTATTCAATGTAAACCCATTTTTCTTATGTTTGGTTGTTGACACTTTTTCAAAATTAATAGGCTCTGACCTTTTTGGTTTCCTTCATAAAATAGGTTGAAATGATGAGTTTCTATGATAGTTTTTTGGCAGGTATAGCTCTGATATGTTTCAGCAAAGGAGACCAGGGCTACACTTGAACATTCGAAGAACTGAAAATTTTGACAATTTTTACAAAAATAAGGTGGTGACATGTCTTCAAAACAGAGTTTTGAAGAGAAGTCCTTATTCAGTTGTATAATGGTGACAATTATTGAAATGATGATTTATCAAAGGCACCCCTCTGGCCTGCTGGTCTTCTAAGACTTTTAAGGACTAAAATAACTGAAACCCTAGACCTAGACTTAAAAAATTCAAAAAATGACTTGTGAAGCTTTATGACTCATCCTAAGCCAGCAGTGATATGCACGAGGGGAATGAATGACATAGACCACTCCATCAGAGTTATGGCATGCCTAATGAAATGCAACTGATGAAAAATGATGGGACACCTAAAGTATGAAATGCAAAAAAGAGCTTTGATCTCTGATGGAGGGATAACTTAGACCAACTCTAACATTGGCTCCAATGGGGATGGTAGCTCCTTGGAGATACCAAGAACCACAGATCTCTGTAAGAGCTTAACAGTGCCTTCATCCATTGGGTGATGGAGTCATTGTTATTGAGAATTTGACAAAAAAAACAAACATCGCTTGGACCAAACTAGACTCGAAACTAAAGATTAAGACAACTGACTTGAAAAACTTAGACCTACTAACTTTCATTTTCAGAATTATAGCCTTCAATTCGGGCCCCAAACTGAAGATGATAAGTTAATGTACATGTGCGATAGAACAAAAGTAAAATGATATGTACAATGATGATGAATTGAGCAGAAAATACTCAAAAGTAATATCTCTTTAACAGCCGACCATTGATCGGCCCTCCAGGATATTCATCACCATTCATCTCTTTGAGAAGGAAAGCATTTTGGCCACGATATGCTACAATATTATAAGGTCCTTTCCACAAATTTTCAGATTTTCCATGCTTTCCCTTCTCTTCATGACGAGCATCCCATCTTAAAACAACCTCATCCAGCTGAAATTTATCTGCCTTTGCTTTTCGGTCATAAATCCTTTTGATACACTCCTGCAATTTGCAAGTGTTTTGAAATACCTCCTCCTGTGTCTGTTGCAAATGAATCATCTGATTAATCCTTCTCTACATAGGATCTTCTTCACTGCCTGCTTCTTGAAGCAATTTGACTACCGGGACAGCAAGTGAAGTGGGAAAAACCGTGTCTGTTCCGTACACCAGCTTGAAAGGAGACCTACCAATAGACTTTTTCTAACTCACCCTATCAGCCCATAATGCATTTATCAACTTCTTGTGCCAGCCCTTTTTGCTGATTTCCAACAATTTCTTAATGATATTGACCAAGAATTTATTAGATGACTCCGCTAGATTTGGAATAAAGCGATGCAAAAAATTTAGTTTGCCATTGAAGGACTGAATTTCTTTCTTGTTCCGGGGCTATTCAATTTGTTGAATGGCTTCAACATGTGTTGGGTCAATACGGATGCCATCTTTAGATATGATGTGGCCAAAAAGTTTGCCCTCATCCATGGCAAAAAGACTCTTTTTCGGATTCAACGAGATGTCATATTTTCTGCACTTTTGAAAAAAAAATTTCAAATGATACAAATGTTCCTCATCTGAATTCGAAAATACGGTCAATTCATTAAGATAAACAACTAAAAACACATCTTTCTCATTGGCGAAAGCTACGTCCATTGCACACTGAAACGTAGCTCCTGCATTTTTCAAACCAAAAGGCATCTTTGCATAATGAAATGTTCCCCATGGAGTGGTGAATGCGGTCTTGTCATGGTCATCCTCATGTACTAAAATATGATTGTATCCTGAATAACCGTCAAGTAGTGACATCCTTGATGCTCCAACTACTCGCTGCAATATATGATCCATTTTGGGCAGCGGATAATTGTCCTTTAAAGACACCTTATTCAAATTTTTGAAGTCAATGCATAAACGAATCTCACCTGTCTTCTTCCTTATGGGCACCAATTTTGATATCTAATCTGAAAATCGGATAGGCACGATGATTCCTGACTTATAAAATCTATTTACGTCTTTCTCAATTGATGGCAGCAGTTTCGGATTGATTCTCCTCAACTTTTGACGAAAAGGCTTCTGATTTGTCTTGATAGGAATAGTATGCTGGATGATATTTGTACCATATGTTTTCAGATCTGAGTAATCCCATCCAAATACATCAGAGAATAAAGACAATAATTTCATATATTCATCTTTTACCTTTGGTGATAATGACCTTGATAACTTAACCATCTTGGGATTTTCGGCTGTCCCGATGTTCACCTCTTCAATACCCTTTTCGGTCGGTCTCAATGTTGGTTTGCGGGCCACATCATCTTGGTCGAACAACTCCTCTAAAGGAATCAAACCTTTAGGAATAATATTTTCCTTAAGTTGCAGCACATCCGTTTGATTTACTTGTATGTTTTCATCACCATCATCATTTTCAATATCTATTGAGGAATCTTTGAACTTACCCTTATTTTGCAGAAACTCACTGATCTCTTCATCATCTTGAAAAACTTGCCAACATCACTGATTATTTGGGATGGTGGGATGATGCTTCACATGAATCTCAAATTTTTTGCTAGAATTCATTGGAATTTTCAAATTGCTTGTTGCCTTAGCAAGTCCATCCGCAACACCATTTTGTAAGCGAGGCACACATGTCAAGCTATAATCAGAAAACAACTTCAAAATGTCTAAGACTGCATTTCGATATGCCCTCATGTGAGGATGTTTGGCCTGAAACTCACCCTTTACTTGCTTAATCACTAGCTCGGAATCCCCATAGACCGCAATCTTCTTAGCTTTCAGTTTCTTAAGAATCTTTAGGCCAGCGATGAGAGCCTCATATTCTGCCTCATTATTTGAACAATCAAATGCTAGTTTATAATAACACACTCTCACCTTGTTTGGAACTTTGTCTTGAGTAGAAAAAGGACTTCGAATCCACACACCAATACCAGCACCATCACTACCTACTGCGCCATCAAAATCCATGGTCCAAAGACCATCTTCATCCTCCTCCAAGTGCTGAAATTGTACTGCCTCTGATTTTTCTATTTGCTGCCCCTTTTCTTCAGCTGTTTTCTCCATGATGGCTTGCTTTTTTCCTCTTTCCTTTTGTAGTACTTCTCTAAAATTTTTAGTGATCTCTGGTATATCTTCTGCTTGAACTAATTGATTATCTATATCATTAAAACTATCAGCAAATAAAACAAATGACTCCAAATCAATATGTACATAATTTACAGGATGATTGATCGGCTTCTCTTTACTAGTTATCATATATTTCATCTTTTTCTCGCGATATATCTTTCTCATTTGACCGAAGACTGGAATTGTGGCATAAGAGAAGTCTAACTGCAAAGTACCCTTCAACTTAGCTCCCCAAGATCTCGAAAGTAGCATACCAAACCGTGGAGGGATGTCTGCTACAACCACATCCATCAAGACATTTTTCACCGGGATTTGATCTAAGCTAACCACTAGATCTTTGATTAGCTGATACATCTCACGCAGCTGGAATCAAATGAATATAAATCATGATATTTTCTTGTAATGTCTAATCCCAGCTTCTCCATGATTGCCTTTGGCATCAAATTGTGTGACACACCCAAATCGAACATGGCATTATGCAAGACATATTCATGCAATCTCAAACTGATATAAAGGGAGGAACATCACTCTCAGGGGACTGATTATCCAATGCTGGCCCAAAAACCAATTCAGGCTGATCATCTTCAACGTTCACCGTGTCAAGCATGGGATCAAAGTTTAGAATTTTGGAAACTTGACCTCGGTAGCTGCTGTTTTTCATAATTTCAGTAAAAGAAATAGATATTTTTAATTTGGAAATTTCATTTTCCAAACTAAATGCTGAAACTTTGTCGACTTCTTTCACCGGAATCTCTCTTCTATCTTTGATTATAGCTGCCTGATTTGTCCTTTCTGCTGCTGATGTCTTGCTAGTTGTAGGATCAATTATCTCATTTCCTTTCTTCGGTGGTGTCGGTGAATCGATCTTTGGTGTTGTAGCTTCCTTTCTTTTCTGAATGGGATTGATAGGCACATCTCGGTTCCTCAATGAATACTACTTATGTTGAGTGGACAAGGCATTCAAATATCCTCTTTGGTAGTCATCTAAAACTGCATCATTAGCCAAGATAAAATCTTCGTCTTGTTGGGCGCCTAAACTTTCTCCATACTCATCTTCTTTGGTAATGTAAATGGGCAGATCATCAAGAGTAAAGAAGTGATTTTGGTCCCCTGCTACATCAGCATCTTCATCTGAATCTTGAGTTACAAAATTATGCAAAAGAGGAGTTTTGATTGGTTGCTGGGCTGTTGGCTCTTGTACTCTCGGTTCACGCTGCTTGATTCTGTACTGAGGTTGCTGCTGGCCAAGGTAATTTGGATTACGAATCTGCTATTTTGATTTGTCAAGGTTGAGTCTTTTGAACATCTCACGAAGCCAAGGTTGTTCTGATGATGTAGATTCTTCCTTTATAGTCACTCTTTTCTCTGCCTTCAAGCGTGCTCTCTTGTCATTCAGATTTGCCTCAACATTGATAGCGATCTTTTGCATATCTTCTAAAGTAGGTGGATCTCTATCCCGTAATGAATAAGCCATTTCCGGATCAAAGCCATCCGGGGATTTAAGAAGAGAGGATTTTCTAGATGGTCTTAAATCATCAGGGATAGCATTATAAACTGTATTGAACCTGATAATGTAGTCTTGGACAGACTCACTGGGATTGCGTTTGATATTATTGTACTTGGCATTAATCTGAAGCGGATCCTTTCTAAGTTCCCAACGATCAAGAAACTACTTCTGAAGTTTAGCCAACGTAGGTATACTTCTAGCTCCAAAACCTCTGAACCATTTTCTTACCTTTCCTCCGAATGTTTGCACAAACAACCGCATAGTTACATCTTCATCATCAATTTCATATAAATCATAAAAAGTTGCCATTTTGTCTATATGCTACTGAGCGGAAACATTTTGAGGAGTGCCATCAAATAAAGGAATTTTACTTTGGTAATCTGCTGGCATATCATGCAATTGCTGAGGTAAAGCAAGAGGTGCAAAGCGAGCAGCCATTGCTCTTGGTGGATTTAATCTCGGTGTTGTTGGTGGAGTGGATGCAGCTACTGCATGGGGAGTATGTGGAGGAGAAGCAACATGGGATGAAGAAGAGGAATTAGTTGTAGTTTCAGAGTAGGTAATTATAGGCTGCAAAGGAATAGTAGGAATGAAAGGCGGTTCAGTAGGAATCCTTGAGGTAGATGCCGTGACGGTGGATCCAATGTTTGCAGATATGGCTTCCAAAAACTCAGAAAGACTGGCTGCTTGGATGGTGGTCTGAAGGCGCCTCAATATAAAATTGTCAATTAACTTATCATGCCTTTCAAATTCAAGAGCTACAGCAAAGTTAGGATTTGGAAAAATAGAATCGAGAGCGTTTTCGGACTTAGTCTTGAACAATGATAATTCAAACCTTGCGTCAAAAGGAAGTTCGTCAAGTTATTCAACAAGTGCAGGACATGAATGAGATTTAACCAATGGAGTCACCGAGTGTTCTTGACGCAGGAATTTTCGAATCAGATTTGGATTTTTATAAATAGGAGGTGGATTTGGATCTGGATTAACTCTTGTATGTCTTTTCGAAGCCAGTGTATTTATCACGAGATCAAAAGAATGAAGGTAATTCAGCCAATCGTTTATTAGACTCAATCATCCAAAGGTCTAAAACGATCAAAGGTATTGGGGTGATCTGCAAGCCAAAGTTTCGCAAGCTAACCGGAGATCGACTGAATAAGCATTTATCTACTTTCGCTTATGCATAGCAAGAGCATTTCAAAAGCTACCTAACGTGACTTCAGACTCTGTCTAAGACTCGTGAAACAAACTCATCAACAAGAAAACCATTTGAGATTTCTTCCCCAGTATGGTCGCCACTATGTTAGCGCTCAAATCTGCCTTAGGCTGAAATAAGGCAAGACTCAAGGCCACATCAAACCACGCTCAGCCTCGTAGCTAGCCCTACGAGGACAGGAGAGGGCTCTCTCCTGGTCAAACTCAGAAAAAGGTAATAGAAAAGGCCCAAGATGATCGAATTAATGACTAATTTTAGGCTAGGTATTAAGTACAATGAGTTTAGGATTGATTTTTAATGATTTTGTTGAAATCAAGGGAAAGGCAATTTTGGGTCCAGGGATGAGGCACAGTTTTTGCAGAGATCCACTTGGGGCAAGATAGGCGATTGTCTTGATGCCTTAAAGCAGGTGAGATGGATAGATCAGATCGGTGAGATGTTAAGGAGAGCAAGGGGTCTCAAGGGGTCTCCTTAAACTAAAGAAAACATAGAATATTAAACAAATTTAAAGGCAGAGCATATCAATTTCATGGATTCTACCTTAACACTTCATTTGCTTAATAAGAGAAGATTCAACAGAGAATGATGCACATACAAAACTCACAGGTACTGAGAGAAACACACCATCAAGACATAAAGCCACACATATCCCAAGTAGTGCTGCAAAACCCTGGTCTTTCCTTTGCCAAAAATGCTGATAAGATATGTAAAATATAGTCTCAAACTATCCCAAGAGTCCAACCCTAAAAATGACTAAGAAAATACATAACATAGGCAAGATAACACATTCCCTTACCTCTAGGGGTCGAGCTCATCATTCTAGGAGCTATTTCAACCAATTCTAAACTAAGCACTCCAATCTAGGTAGTCAAAACCACTTGCCTCTATAAGCTAGGAAACCATTTCATTCATTACATTTTTGCTATTTTATGAATGAATCTTCTAGAATAGGTAAATAAGTGTCACAACAACATAATAATCCAATAATTACATCAAGGAGACTGAAAAATCCCATCACAAGTCAAAACTAGTCAAAACTGGGCGAATTTCTGAGCTGAACAGTAAAAATTTGGCCAAAAAGCCCTATGCGCCGCGCGCCTGAGCCCTGTGCACCGCGCGTCTTTGCAGCTACGTTTGGGGCACTTCCTGTCATCCAAATAGAGCTCAAGTGGGCTTGTTGGAAAGGTCTATATGTCTAATTTCTAAAACAAGTGGAATGTTTCAATTTGGTCTCCATTTGACCCTCCAAAAGTGAATTCTCCCAGAAGTACTACCTGCTGATGCAAACAATGGCAGAAAGGTGATTTTCATGATGTTTTTTGAGCTTTTGATCACCCAAAACTTGATGAAATGACTTGGAAATTGCTGAACATGTGTATTTCATCATGAAAAAACCAAAAATGTAAGCCACTTGTGATTTGTACCTCTCCATTTTGTGGGTGGCGTGCTAAGCGCGACGCATAGAACTCAAAAACCTGTTTTGCAAGCCAAAAATTTTGAAATGACAAAATTTTCTCCAAATGTGCCCAAAATTGGAGTGAAGACCCTCCATCATGTATCATGCTCAACTAGTGAAGCCTCGGCCAAAACTCGAAGTGGATCAGGCCTTTTCTTTTGTTTTAGCGCTTTTCTCAAACGCCTCTTAAGGACCTTTATTTTTGCTTTGCAAACATGCATGCGAGCCCAATAGTGAGTCTTCATGTGGCGAAGCATGTCCTTGTCCCTGTTTTCCTTTTCCAACAACTTTTCCAAGTGAGTGTTGACCCGGATGAGCATCGATTCCCGATCAATAAGTGTCAAGTCACCGGGTCTCCTACGAGCTAACTCCCGGTCCTCACGAATCTTGCGCAGCTCATAAAGTTCATGCTCATCCTCCAACTGCTTGTTGCACTGCTCTAAGTATTTGATTACCCATTTAGCCATCTGCAGTTTCTTTTGCAACGACTCATTCTTGGCCTTTTGTTCTCGGATAATCTCCTTAAGCTCTGAGCCGGGCGAAGTAGCCTCAACATCAATGATATCGGTATCCTGAACTCCTGAAGGACCCTCATCAACCATGGGTCTCTTGCCTTTGTCCTAACTTTGTACCTGTGATGTAGATGGAAGCGAGACCCCTTCCACATGATGTGGAGATAATACTCACTCTGGTGATGATGTCAACGAGACCCCTTCCACTTGACGTGGAGATAATACTCGTCGTGCACCTGCAAATAAGGCCCTGGGGACTTTCTGATATGTCACATATGCTGGAGCATCAACATGCTCAGTCTCATGAATATCGAACTATTGTGAGGGCCTTCTCTCATCATGGATGATCTTTGGAGGAGGCTGTAGCGCTGAAAAGAAATCACGGGAGATGAAATCCTCCCAAGCAATACCTTGCTGTGCCAACTGATGCATCACTATGATTTTGATCAATGCATAGTGATATATACTCCTGTGCTGATGTTTCGGGGGCTTCCTTTGTACTAAGGGTATCATCCTCTGTATGTTTTGACACATGAAAAACGGAATGCTCATCATACATACCCATTTGAAATGCATCAACAATCGTACATGGTACGCATAGAGACGTGAAAATCTACCCTCACAACTGAACTATCGAATGATGAGTTTCATCAATGGTGCAAACTCATCTTTCAGGTATCTAAAAGGAAAAGTTGCACTCAAGTGTCTAATATATGCGGGCTTGACATATGGCTCATAATAATATCGGTCCAGCATCTGGCGTTTACTCCATTCCTCCCCCACATTTGGTATTCCGATGGCCTGAGAAATAGTGTCGGGTGGCAAAGTGAAATCCACTCCGACAAGGTTCACATGACCATCCTGTAAGTTAAGGACAAATAGACGGACAAGTTCCCAATGATTCTGGGTTTGTGAGATCATCTCACAATATTGGTAACATGCTTGGTGCTGAAAACAATCCATTGCAAGCGGGCAAGCTTGCAATTGAGTCAAAGAGGTAGGCTCCTCCCTAACATGTTGTCCACTCTTGCCACCCCTGTGCTATCTTTGTGGCACATTGACCTCCAGTGTAGAGTCACTTTCATATTCCTGCTCATATTAAGACTCGGTGTCTGACATGTTCTCTGAAAACGAGGTGGCCAGAATATATATATTTGCTGATATAAAACTGTGTGCCAAAAGTTGACTGTTGACCTTTTGTTTCTTTATGAAAATGCTGTAACCAAGGGGACATAAATAATGGGAATTGTTAGGAACAGGGAAGCAAGGGAAAAAGGGAACAATGGAAATAAAATGAGGAAATTTGGGAAGACACAGGGGGATAGAAATATTTCAGGGTTTTGAAACAAGGTAGGGATTATATGGTTATAGGAAAATGATTGGGAATTTAAGAGAGGAAGGCGTGACGTTGTGGGGATTTATTTGGGAAAATATTTAGGAAAAATAGGAAATGTGAAACCAGGGAAATGAAGCCTTGGCAACAATCATTTGCTAAAACCCTACAACAAACCTTGGACTTGAATTATTACAGCAATTTGTAAACATGGAGGGTTTTCCTTTCACTTGATTTTTCATGACTAAGAGAGGGTAATTTCTTCATATATATCACATATACACCATCCAAAACAGACACAAAGTGATGACTTACAGGCCTACCTAAGAATTTGGGCGCGGAGGAAGGAGATTTGAGCAGTTTTTTGATGAATTTACAGTCCCAAACCCTTTGCGCCATGCGCTTTACCCAACGCGCCACATACTCTGAGTGCGCTGCGCCTTTGCTGATCTGCACTGGGAAAAACCGCCTGATGTGCCGCGCACTCTGAGTGCACTGCACGCCTATGCTGATGTGCCACGCACCTTAGGAACTGACCAACAACGCACAAATTTGCCTTAGACTTGCAAAATCACTCTCCAATGATGCTCTTTGTTCTCAAAATGTGTAATGGGTTGGAAATGAGGAGAATTCACTTGATATAGCATCCATTTTGATTTTTGCTCAATGTAAACCCATTTTTCTTATATTTGGTTGTTGACACTTTTTCAAAATTAATAGGCTCTGACCTTTTTGGTTTCCTTCATAAAATAGGTTGAAATGATGAGTTTGTCTGATAATTTTTTTGCAGGTATAGCTCTGATATGTTTCAGCAAAGGAGACTAGGGCTGCACTTGAACATTCGAAGAACTGAAAATTTTGACAATTTTTACAAAAATAAGGTGGTGACTTGTCTTCAAAACAGAGTTTTGAAGAGAAGTCCTTATTCAGTTGTATAATGGTGACAATTATTGAAATGATGATTTATCAAAGGCACCCCTCTGGCTTGCTGGTCTTCTAAGACTTCTCAAGACTAAAATCACTGAAACCCTAGACCTAGACTTAAAAAATTCAAAAATTGACTTGTGAAGCTTTATGACTCATCCTAAACTAGCAGTGATATGCATGAGAGGAATGAATGACATAGACCACTCCATCAGAGTTATGGCATGCCTAATGAAATGCAACTGATGAAAACTGATGGGACACCTAAAGTATGAAATGCAAAAAAGAGCTTTGATCTCTGATGGAGGGATAACTTAGACCGACTCTAACACTCCTGACTATCAAAAAGACTTTAATATGTATCTAGCTATGACAGAACTTAAATGTATCAATCTTCCTGTCTATTATTTAAGTCAAAACTTAAATGATATAGAGAGCAAGTACTCATATGTTGAAAAGCTGGCTCTTGCAGTTGTTTAAGCAATACAGAGATTTCGACACCATATCCTCTTTCGCAAAACAACCATTTTGTCAAATTGCAACCCTATGACTTACATTTTGTCGTGTTAGTTACTTTGGGGAAAATATTCGAAATGGATAGCCATTTTGCAAGAGTTTGATCTAGAATTCATAAAATCCAAATCAAAAAAACCTTTGGTTTTTGCAGAGTTACCATGTGACTTCCCATCATTGTCCAATGATTCAACATCCAAAGCATCAATCGTGGATGAATCTTTGTTTTTGATATTGTTGAGTGATCCATGGTATGGAGATATAATAATCTATCTCCAAACCCAAACATTTAGGCCTAACACCTCTCGCTCAAAACAACGACGTACTCGATACCAAGAAAAAGACTACATGATCGTCAGTGATACACTTTACCGTTGTAGTATCGATACAGTTCTGCGAAGGTGCCTCACCCATTAGGAGGCTGAGAAAGTATTGAATGATTTTCATTCAGGTGCATGTGGGGGGCATCGATCTGGTTACGCTACAGTGAAAAATATTTTACGAGCAGGTTACTTCTGGCCAACAATGTTCAAAGATTACATAACCACAGTCAAAAGTTGCCATGCTTGTCAAATATTAGACCGTAAAACCAAAATTCCACCCGCACCTTTGCATCTAGTAGTTGTTGTTGAGCCATTCACCAAATGGGCATCGATTTCATGACATGTAACCCCACCTCAGTTGGGGAGCATGGGTATATCATAGTTGCAGTTGACTATTTTACAAAATGGGTTGACGTGATGCCTACATTAAACAACAGCGGTGAAATGACTACTATCATACAAAAATATCATCACCTTGATTATTTTCAGTCAGTATGGGTCTATCACCACCTATACCAGCCTCCTAAGCAACTCTCAGACCTCATCTCTTCAAAACAAGCTTTGGAAATGAGAGAAAGACATCAAAAAAGCAATGTAACTCTGGTTCCGAACTTTCTCTCACTTTTTCCTGCGGGCCTGCACCTTTTGTTCAGAATACCTGCGTACTTATATGATCTGTATTTAAAGGGGATGATGCGTACCCCTGTGAAAGTCAAAAGGTGCAATTTTTATCTTAAAAAACTCACTTTGGGTTAATTCTAGATGTTTCTAGAAGGAATTTTGACATGGATTGTTCGCTCCAAAGTGGTTCATGCATCCCAAAAGAGAAGGAGTTAATCCCTTGTTAGGAGGAGCTATCCCTTCGAAGGAGGATTCTATCCCTTTGAAGGAGGACCTAGTAACTACCCTCCATTGCACTATAAATTGAGGCATTGGGTTAGTGGCTAGGGAGGGTAGAAGTTGAACATTTTTTAGGGTAAATTTTGGTGAAATTAAGACTTCCTATTTGAGCTTAAGAGGAGAGATCACATACCTTTTTGGCTTCATTGGGGAGTGAGTGAAGCTTGTCAAAGTAGAGGAGACTTCTTGTTGGACCCTGGGAGGAGCTTGTATAGCATCAAGGCAAAGGTTGTAAAGTTCTTCTTCTTTTGAATTAATACAATCAAGCTCATTTTTCTCAACAAGTATCTTATGTTATTTGTTTCATGGACTCCTTGACTTTCATGTTACATATGTTTTATAATATTGGTTATTCAGGTGCTATTTAATCGTTTGCCTTGTTTGTGTTTGCAGGTTTGTGACAAAGGAACTTACTTGGATCAAAGGAGCGAAGGCATCCCCAAACTTGCATTGGACATGAGGTAGGCCCTAAACACATTTGTTTTCCATTATTTGTAAAGCACATTTAGAGAAAGATAGTGTCTGGTTGGTTTGCTTGTCATTAGGTCTTATTTAGATTCTAGGAAGGTCTATCTTGTTCGCAAGATCGACTCATTCCACTTGACAATAGTGGCAAGAAAATAGGACTATTTGAGGACCGAGAATTTGCATCGTTTAAACATATGGGCAACAAGCATCCTATGGTTTCCAAGAACCCTCTACATCCTTGTCTCTCTCTTCATCGTAATGTAAACATCACCCACCATAATATCAACAACTATGTTAGGATTGATTTTGGAATGTAACAATCATTTGGCTTGAGAAAAAATTAAGTAAACTTAAGAGTCATGAGGGTAGATGAAAGGGGAGAAGGGAAGGTCAAAGGTCATGGTAGGTGAATGGTCACATGACATCTATAAATTTCCCCTCCTTCCTCATTACAAGAGGAATTTAGAACTTGAATGGAGGCTAGGATTAGATAGTTTATTTATTCTTGAGACCTAAAGGCACTCAACCCTTGGCATCTAGAAGATGGATTGGTAGAGAGGCTAGAGACTTGCATTGGGCCATGATATGGGAAACCCATGTTCAAATGTCGGGTTTTGACCAACTGCTATTTATGTATTTGAAGTTGCAACAGAATTAATAAGATGTTCTCTCTATTTGACACCGATTCCAAGCTTACTCATGGTGGTTGTATTGGTTGTTTGATACTTCACTATATTTGTCTGTGTTTTGTCATACACACAATATGTTATGGAAATATTCTTAGTTGTTGAATGTATGTTTTTCTTTGAATATGTGTTTATTTCTTTCTTTCCATGTCAGTGATCTATTACAAACTATTCTGCTATTAACTTTTGGTGTGTTCCTGTTTACTATATGTCTGATTAGGTTTTAGCTCACTGATCCCTCTCAGAGCATACCACTTCTTATTGCTGTTGAGACTTATTTGTATCTTTGTTTGTATTTTTTCAATATTGGGTCAATTCTTATTTCATTGTCCAGGAATTTTACCCTTGTCCCTGCTCTAACACCTTATCATTTGACAACCAAGAGAATAAGCATTTATGGTGGAAGTCCAACCCACATATCAGATGGGGCTCCTATCTCAAACAACATGAGTTATAATTGGGACTTGACACTAGGGTGACCCCATTAGTTGTTTGTTGTATATTTCAGCCCGTCAACAAATTGGCGCTAGAAAGAGGGTTGGATGACAAGATGAGCCCTTGGAACCTACAATTTTGTCTCATATATGTAAATGGATTCATCCTGAATCTTGCTCCTGGGGTGTTTTATCTAATTTGTCCATTTTTCGATGTTCAATCCCCAATGAGCATCTCTACCACTTCTTTCAGTTAAAGTTTGATGGTAAGGATGGAACATCCATAACCGAGCACATTTTTTATTTCCTCAAGTTTTGTGAATATTAATGATGATGAAGAGTTTTCTTGTGTTCTCTTCTACCTCACCCTTGAAGGTAATTTCAGGAGATGGTGTCACACATTTCCAGCAACTTCCATCCATTCATTTGAGAAAATCATTGGTAAGCTTCAACAAGCATTTCATATGTACGATTTTCAAGATATTTTTAGAAGTATAAATGAGCTTAGAGCGAAACCTGAATAATATTTAGAGGATTTTGTTGTTCGATTTGTTCATCTTTGTTTTGAATTTACTGAAGGAGATGTCAATTGGGTGTATCTAAGTAAAAAATTTCAACAGTTGGTTCTCATTTCTCTACAACGCCTTTAGTCTAAAACAAATCTTGATTCCCATGGGTATCATGATAATCGACAAGCTACAACCTTCCTAGATCTGATCCCTAATATCGTATTGCCTACCTCTATAAATCTATAACAACCTCATGCATATGAGGATGAAATTATTGCTTGTGGGATTTCTCATCCTCATCCCAAGTTGTTACATAATACGATTTTGGCTGTAAATGGTTCAGAAGATGAAAAGTTCTTTATGGGAAATGAATGAGATTGTCTTGACTCTGAAGATCTCGTACATCCTTTTGATTTTGAATTTGAAAATTATGTTGATATAACATCTATTCCTACTGATGGAACCAAGATTGAATCTATTGAACACATGACTCACTCTATCCCTAAATTTAATTCACCTGTCAACAATGGCTTGCATCTTATCTCACATAAAGTTGATTGTCCTATCAAATCCAAGGACCATGACATGCATGAAAATCCATTTCTCCCTCTGCTGACGATAATGTGCAAGATGTGAGTCTTGGTCTAATTGGTGCCCCTCCATCTGACCCTTTTCATCCATTGTACCCTGATTTATTTCATGGGCCTAATACATCAGCAATTTCCACAAACCATTCAGAACGTTATCTTGCTGGTGTTGGTTGCTGTGACAAACATGAAGGTGATGTTTCATAATTTCATTATGAGAATGATGAATCTCCTATTATTGATCTCTTCCATATACAATATTTAACAGGTGGAGAATAAGACCTTTCATCTTGACCAATTCAAGATGGTTCTCTCATTAATTCCTCTTCACTTTCAATCCATGAAAAGCCTTATGTGCCAGATACCCAACTTGATCAAACAGGTGGCTTCAGGGGTTGTTAGTATACCAAAATCATATTCTCTCACACCTTTGGTGATCATCATTAATACCCATGTATTTATCTTATGAAGCCATCGAAATTTGATGATTCACCTTTCAAATGTTTGGGGACTCATCAGGGAGTTGAGGCACCTCACCTTCTGCTGATGATTATGGTATGTTCTCACATTCCTGATGAGACACTTAAACCAAGTCAAATTAGGGTTTCTGAAATCAGGGTTTTTGTACATCTCTCTCCTCTCATCATCATCTTGTCGAATGCAAGATCATCTGATAAATCCTCTTATTCAGGTGAGGTTTCTCCAAACACATTGTTCCACCCCCTATCAGCTGATATGCATCAACCTCTATCCCCTAATTTGTTTGTTGAAGGGAGTGTGCCAGCCATTGTCGCAAATATTTTCAATTGTTTCCAAGTCGGTAGAAATTGTGTACAGTGACAAGTAAGCGATGTCTTACAATACACTATATATGGGGATACTAATCACCTAACCTCTCCTTTGCTTGAGACTCTTCCAGTTGATTCAATTCATTGTTGGGAATCTAAAGAATCTAATTTGTTGAACTATCAATCTATCAATATTCATACATCTGATCCAATCAATAATATTTTCTCTGATAGTATTCCTATCAAAACTAATGATGACCATATGCATCACCTGTCAATATTGTGAAACTACTGATATTTGATGACTTTTCATTTGAAGGTTCAGATATTTTTTTAGGATAGTGAGGCACTTCAGCTTCTATTGATGGTTATGTTAGGTCCTAATGCCCCAAACAAAATTCATGGACAACTTCAAACTAAGGTTTCTGAAATTAGGGTTTCTGAATCCTCTGGTATCCCAATCACACCTGGCGAAAACCCCTATTTTCAAAGTCATCAAGTTGATCATCCTCGATGTCATGACAGGGTTGTTGATTGGATTGAAGGATCTTATGTGGAAGATTCATCTGCTAGCAGGAAGCATCTTCCTTACTTATGTTGGATTTAGGGTTAAGCATGAATGGATGTATGTCCTGGATGGATGAATATAAATTTCACATTTGTGATTCTGCTTACTAGGATTAGGTTGCAGTTTGCGTTGAATGGTCTTTTCTGGCATATTTTCCTATATGTAGACATGGCCTTCTTGTTTTTTTGCATGTTTCGTAGGTAAGCATTTTGGCTTTTACACAGTTCTTTTTACAGACTCTATTCGTTGTTGTATTTGTTTTTGTAGGTTGGGAACTTCTCCAATGGTTTCATTATAAGTTTGATTTCACATAACTAGACCTCCTTTCTGGTTAAATTAGGGTTTTAGGGTTTAGACTAGTTAGGCTTTAGGTTGTGCTTATAATTTTGCTAATAAGGGTTTGTTTATCAAAGTTTGGTAATTAGGGTTTCTCTGTCAAAGTTTTCTTAATATCGTTTGTTTCTATATGATTTTTTTTGTCATCTTTATCATAGGAAGGAACTTATTTTTTGTATAACATTTGGAAGTTAAGCATGCATTCATCTTTTGCAATGAAATCTCTACACATGCATTGCAGTGGTCTTTTATCTATAATTGGTTGATTTCTTCCGCACATTTTCATAACACAACATTGAATTGCATCATAAGCCCTACCTGTTACATTAAATCATGCATTTATCTTCTTGCTTGGCAGACACTCGCGTTGATCTAACCTAACACTTTCCTCTATTTTGCATGCCACTGCATGAGCCTTTTCAAACTTGACGCCTTCAAACCTTTCATGTTGTGACTAGCTTACTCAGACCTGTTTGCACATGCTTAAACCCTAAAGGAATATTTATTGGCCTCCTTGCGCATGTTGAAACCCTAGAAGAGCTTCCCTCATCACCTTTCCCTAACATTAAGACCCTAGGCGTAATGATTGTGTGTAATTGTGATGGTCACTCCAATAGGTAGCTTCTATTAGCACCAATCATCAAAGTTACATCCTAGATATCTCTCATATGAGTCTCACTTATTAACAAGGAAAATAAGAATAGATTGCTCATTGGGAACCCTAATCAGTTTGAATGAACTATACCCATAACTTGAACCTTGTGCTCAACGTGGCCTTGAATGTTTCAATGACTTGTTTTCATTGTTCAATTGTTAACTAGAGATGAGATGTGGAAGCTTGGCATGAGGGAAAACCTAAATCAGGATATCTCTTAGTTTTTGTCAAACAAGAAACAACCTCTCTTGCTCGTAAAATAAGTAGAGAACCCTCATCTACCCTAGCACAATGAAAACCCAATAATATGTGAAAATCAATACATGAAAGAAAATGAAAAAGAATAAATGACAAAGGATTGAGAAAGGCTTCCTACACAGAGAGGTACTACAATGACTTCGCAGGGGTACTAACCAGGCTCGCTGACAGTGGAGAAATGTCTGTGATTTCTTGAAGTGACTTCGCTTGGGTACTCTCAAGGCCCACTGGTAGTGGAGCAACACTAAAAACTTATTTCCTTTTTTTGAATACAATAAGTCCTCTGCTTCTTTCTTTGCATCAACATCAACTACTAGCATATGGGAACTTCTAATTGGGTACTTACTAACCAAAATTACCTAGCTGAGAACACAGGGAAGGCGTATCTGCAAAGGTCAAGGCAAGACAAGTGGTACCCATAGTGAATGTTCAATATTCCCTTGCATCATTTTCTAGATTCAAACTATTACAGGGATGTTTACCAAGATATTGGATTCTACCAACACTTTGCCAATTGTTGTAGCCACTACAACACCACCCAAAATTTTTGGGCATATCAAAAATTTTGGTTACCCCACTGCTTGCCCAAGGCTACTAGGGTTTCGATAAGTCCTTCAATCGGTTACTCTCCCCGTGACCCTTCCTATCAAACCTTGTTGATGCACCCACTCACACTTCATACATTGCATTCAAACATCATTTTTTTCTCAGATATATACCTTAGGATCACATTAGGGTTTTGAAGGTCAGTGGATTTAGTGATGCGTAAAGAGTATCCCATGATTTTGAAACTCCTCTTTACATGGTACGCATCGCGATCATTAGATTTCATATATTTTGACAAGCATACATTGAATTTGGATTTCCTTACAATTGACAATATTAGGGTTTGGGAGAAACCTTGGATTGTCAAAAGAATGATCCCCTCCCTATTTTTACCTAATTCACAGGCCTCTAGGGGCATATTCTCATGACATCATGGCGATATTCATTGCAGAACATTTTCCTCAAGTTTTTGGAAGATCCCTCACCTTAGAATGTGCATTAGGTTTTGTGAGAATTATATCTTTCCCTTGCATCCTTATAACCCTAGACTATGTGATTGAAGGTCCAACCTTGTTTTGAATTAGTCGTCACTCTCTAAGATGCATGTTAACAAATACTTCCAGGTGTATATCCTATAAGTATGACATCCGCTTGGGTCTCATATAATAGCATGGTAACCTTAAATTAGTAGGCCCATTAGGGCACTTGATTGTTGAGTTGATTTCCAAATTGAAGCATGATTTTCTCAAACATACAATGTATAACACCTTAATTTGGAATACCTGATATTCATGTTCCTTTACTGAATTATTTCTATTATTTTTGTTGATTTCCATGCTTTCACATACAAAATATATACATGTGTATGTCATTTAGGTAAACTAATTGGTTTTGTTTCATCTTATCTACAGGCAATGAAGGAAAGGTGGCTCAGATACATATGAAATGAGTTAGCTCAGAGACAACTCCACCATAGTCTTTCACTCAACCTAAGAACTATTACAAGGAATAAGGAAACTATTCATTATGGAGTAATTATTAAAATTTCCCTCATTAAAGGGGTACAAGGATACACATCACATTTAAGGGTGGCGAGAAGGTTTATTATGGAATCAATGTTGAGTGGCCCAAATGATGCACTTCGAACTGATCTCAAACCATACTTTTAAAATAAAAATGTTTCAAGCGTTGCATTGAAGAGGTCTTCTTTGACCACCAAATTTGACTCTTCAAAAGGAACGCTGAGTTGCAAAGGAAGATTAAGACTCCTCACAAGAGTATACCATTGCACACAATCTTAGAGCAGTCATAATGTATCCAAGGGTCATCAGAGCATAGAAGTTTGATTCAAAGATTATCTTGATGGGAACACCCAAGGAATGTGACTTGTGTAAAATTCATTGTGGTGGATAGCTAGGATCAAAGGAATATGTGTGAAACACATATGTACATACAGGCCATCCATTTCCAAAACTCAATGGTATCTGATTTGTTTTCTTTTGGACTTATTGTTCACAAAGTTGTATGGTTTATTTTCGATTGCATCTTAGTCTCATCTGCATTAAATCCCGGCCAAAGCCATGACCTTCAGATCTGTACCTTGAAAATAAGTAGAACAAGAAGAAAACTTACCCAGACCCAAGGAGCTACTTAGGCCTATCTCTTGATTAGGAGTCAAAAAGGGAGACCCAAGACCATGAGGTTTGCCCTTGTCCTTGAAAAGAAGGAGACAAAAAATCCAAGGAAATCGGGGTGAGTCTGTAGGTCTTATTTCGAGAGACAAATTGAGGTATGAAGGAATGGAAGGAATGCATAGCCATACATCCATTCAATTCAGTTCAGTATGGTCAGTTCAGTTAAGAGAAGACAAAAGAACAAAATAGGACCTTGTCGAATTCCTCATTATCATACTTAGCCCTTCACTAGCATCCCTTTTCTTTTTGTTAAACTTATCAAGGACATGTACCAATCCAAGATAAAATACAACATGAGGTGTTATATCAAGAAATATAGGCATCAAATAGAATAAGGTAAGGTGTATTTGAATACTTTTAGGGTCACCACCAAGATGAGCTATAAGATAACATGGAATGCCTTTGGACCTTTCAAGACCTTGTTTGTCTATATATTGATAGCCTTATTCTCATGGTGGGATAACAATATTATTTATCTGGGGTTGATAGCTTTACCTATTCAATGGGGGATACTCATATATAAAGAAGTGGATATCTTCCTTCTATCTTGATCAATTACCATCATTTCATTAGTGAATCCATTGGGGTATGAGAGTGTGGAAACACTTAGCGATGAGAAAGCCTGCCTGATAAGGCCCAAGTTATCAAGTATATGCCAATGTAACACCCACCAACCAAACCTATTTATGAAGAATGGGAGAGTGATATTCATATACCATCCGAGATAGGTGTCAAATAGGATGTTTAAAGGAAATGTAATGGAAACTTGTTCTAGTCTCTCACATGAGAAAAATTAAAAGAAGTGATTTTAATTGAAGCACATTGTAAAATAATTTCCTATTATGACCTAATGATGAGCATGAAACAAGACCACTCCAAGAGAAGAAGAATCAACAACAAAGTTTTGTATCTACCATCCAGGGTGACTTTGAAAGTTGACCAACCTACTTTTGATATGGAGATTAGGCAGGAAAAATCTATGTCATAAATTGATATAGAGCTTGGTGAGTGGACGAAAGCAAAATGTGAATGTAGTAATCATAGTAGAAGTATGTGGGTTGTAGAGTGAACCTTCGAAGGGTCATTACAGCCAGATGAGCTTCAATAACCTCTTCACAAAAGTGTGAATATTGTTTCGTTCCATGGGAACATCGATGCTTGAAACCTAATAATGAGAGGTGCATTAAAGCTCATGTGCCAAACAATGGGACCCTTAACTACAAGTGTTGTGTTGATGGAATTGATCTTTCCACATCGGAGTTTTCGAGTGCAGATGGGTGAGGCTATAGATCTCACTTCCTGGAAAGAATTAATATTTTGCGACTTGCATAAGTGCAAATTCATAGATGTTTTACTGGTCTCCAAGTCAAAATATAGAGCTTCACCAAGTCACACGGATTTTGTGACCTTCAGTATCTCCCTTACAACTTTAGAAGACAACTCATCTCATTCTGTGTCCATGTCACCCCTTCACATTCGTATTTTAAAACTTCAGCAGTCCACTTAAAGTGTGACCTACCCTCAAATATGACTAAGCGACCTAAACAAGTCACTGAGTCACAACCTCAAGAAACAACTAAAGTGCGACCTTTGGTGAAATGCGATTATGCCTCCTATCCCAAGTTGCCAGGTCACAAAATCACACTCCAAAAATGCTTTAAAGGGGTGACCTCTACTAAGTGTGACTATGTGACCTCTTCTAGAGTAGGTAAGTCACTATATCATGCCCAAGGAAGATAATAAATGATGAGACCCTTCATTGAATGTGACTAGGTGACTGATTGCATCCTTTCACTAGTTGCTAAGTCACACTCCAAAGAATCAAAGAATCAACTAAAATCCTGACTTGTGTTCAAGTGCAACCATGCGACTTCCACAGGGCACCATTTTGAATATGACTAGTTGTAGGGTCACATGATCTTGATTGATGGAGTAAGAAACCCTCATGACCTCCCAGATTTTGTGACCTCGGGATCCCTCCTATCCCATGACTTGCATAACTAATATGGGATGTGAATTACGTATGACTCTGAGGTGTGATATCTCACTCCATTAGACACATTTCTTACCATAAATCACGGCCCCAGCCTCCGACCTACTGTAAGGTTCTAACATGCCCCACATGATTTTATCATACACAAATCTTGGAGTCCATCCAATTACAGAGTAAGGAAATGAATTGCGTTCAGTCATGAGGTGGAAAAGTTTATTGTGTTCAACGCAAAATAGTCATATTCAAATTCTTACCTTCCCTATATATATATATAATATATTATTATATATAGATAGGGTCATATAAGTGGAGAGACATCTACCACAAAGAAACTAATGGATTTCTTACCAAACTTTCCAAAAACCATTAACAGTTTCAATATAGAAGGAGAAAGCAAAAGATTTTTTCAGGCCACACCGTCCCCTTTTCCTAATGAAATCAAATCCACACTATGACACTGCAACCTTGATGATGATCGCTTCTTGCATGTGGTATTAACAGGTTTGCTATCACACTGACCATTTAATTTTCAAATCATTACCATCAACATATTAATTTGTTGGGAATTGAAGCGGGTTAATTGATTCTTCTTATATATACATTTAGAGAGAAATTTTATAATGGATAGAGACTAATTTCTAGGAGAAAGAACATTGACCAGGGAAATATTTTTCTAGACCTTCTAAGTTACATTAAGCACTATTATGATGATGAAAATGTTAATCAGAGCCATGATCTGCCATACCATCAAAAGAATTACCTTCAAATGGAAACAACATGAATGAATATTGCATTCCAAAATAAAAGTGAAGGGACACTAGGGAAAAGGACAATCAATAGCAGAGATATATTCAACACCCATTCCATAGTAGACCCATGGAAAAAACAATGATTGAAGAAGCACATGGAGACTATCAAAGCCACTCTCTCTGAAAGAACAGTGGCACAACAATTGAACACACAGGGTGCTAAATTAGTTATTTATTAATGTCACTCTTTCAATTAGTTGAATGTATTTCTAGTATATATAAAGTATATATGACCAATGTTATTCGCCTGCAGGAAGAAGGAAGCAAGAAATATGTTGGATTATAGTTTCTCATGAAGATTTCATAACTAGGGTTTCCTCTTGCAAGCAAGATGGCCCCTTTCAATATCTAAGAACCTTTTAATAATCTCGAAGGAACATCACCAGAAGATGGATGAATGCAAGTGATGCATAGTGGCAAGAAAATAGGATTGTTCTAGGACCGATCATATGCATCATTTCAACATATGGGATACATGCATTCTAGGGTTTCCAAGAACCCTCTACATCCTTCTCTCTCTCCTTCATCTTAATGTAAACAACACCCACCATAATATCAGTAGCTATGTTAGGACTGATTTGTGCATGTAACAATCATTTGGCTTGAGAAAGAAGTAAGGTCAAGAATAATGAGGGTAGATGAAAGGCCAGGAGGGAAGGTTAAAGGTCATGGTAGGTGAACAGTCACCTGAACTTTATAAATGTGCCCTCCTGTCTCATTACAATAAGACTTTAGCACTTGAATGGAGGCTAGGATTAGATAGATGATTGATGCTTAAGAGCTAGAGGCACTCAACCCTTGGAAACTATTAAATGGAGTGGTAGTGAGGCTAGGGTTTTTCGTTGGGCAATGATATCAGTAGCTCATGTTCCACTGTTGGGTTTTGACCAACTCCTATTTATGTACTTGAAGTTGCAGCAATATTAATAAGATGTTCTCTCTATTTGACATCGATTCCCATGATTACTCATGGTGGTTGTATTAGTTGTCTGATACTTCACTATATTTGCTTGTGTGTTGTCATACACACAATATGTTATGGACTAATTCTTAGTTGTTGCATGTATATTTTTCTTTTGAATCCATGTTTACTTATTTCTTGCCATGTCAGTGATCTATTGTGAACTATTTTGCAATTAAGTTCTGGCGTGTTGCTATTTACTATATGTCTGATTGGGTTTTAGCTCACTAATCCTTCTCATAGCATACCTCTTCTTATTGCTTTTGATACTTATTTTCATCTATGTTTTTCATTTATCAATATTGGGTCAATTTTTTTTCATTATCTAGGCATCTTACCCTTGTTCCCATTCTAACACCTTATCATTTGAAAGCCAAGAGTAAAAGAATTTATGGTGGAAGCCAGGCCCACATATCGGATTGGGCTCTTATCCAAAACGGTGTGAGGTCTAATTGGGACTTCACACTGAGAGACCCCCTTAGTTTTTGGTGGTATATTTTAGCTCGTCAATAGGTAGCTAACCATCCAGTTTTCCTATACTTCAGATTGGGTTGGCCAAATAGATACCTCAGTAGACTGTGATCATCTATTAGAATAAACCTCCTACAAGGGAGATAATGTCATGACATATTAAACAAATAAATAATGATTTCCAATTCAAGATAATTTGTCACATAGTTCTGCTCGTGCTCATTCAGCTTCCTTGATTTATACAAACCACTTTCCCTTCTTGCATCAATACTACACCAAGTCCTTCCTTGCAAGCATATGTATATCCCACAAGCTCCCTTTTAGGATCTGCAACCTTCAAAGCTAGAGAATTTTTGAGTGGCTTCTTCAACTGCTCAAAACTATTTGCACACTCCTTAATCCATTCAAACATTTCCCCTTTCCTCTACAAATATGTAATAGGATAGTGAACCTTAGAGAAGTTCTTGACAAATCACTTGTAATAAGCTTCTAGTCCCATGAATGATCTGACCTCATCCACAATCCTATGACTTGGCCACTCCATGATAGCTTTAATATTTTTTGGATCCACGTCTACTATCCCTTCCTTGGAGACAACATGTCCCAAGATATGAATTTGAGTCTAAAAGAAGTTGTACTTGCTGAGATTAGCATTCAATTGATTCTCTCTCAACAACCTCAATATAGTTTCCAGGTGCTTTGCATGCTTTGATTTATTGTTTGAATACACTAATATGTCATCAATAAAGACTATCACAAACTTATCCAGATGATCACATAACACACTCTTCATCAAACACATGAAAGTGGTTAGAGCATTAGTAATTGTTGGAAATAATACTAGGGGGGGTGAATTAGTATTATCAGATCAATAATTTTAATTTCCCAAACATATTTATATACATTGCTTCAGCTAAGTGAACTAGCATGTACACGTGGTTGTACTTAAAGCAACCAGCTTATATGCAGAGAGATTTTGATTTAACCAATTTATCATGCATTCAACTTTAACTAGTATATCAGAGATTTATTAGACAGTGTAGTAAAACAAGAATAAAGCATCACACATAAGCAACACACATGAACACCAAGATATAAGGTGGAAACCCAATGTGGGTAAAAACCACATGATGTTGTCGTCTCTGTCTTCTTTTAATAATAAGAAAATTTGTTTACAATCTGGTACTGGTGCAGACTCATACTAGTATGCAGGCTTCTACCTGCAAAAGGTTACCACCTTCTCTCGTTCTCCAGCTTCTACTGGAAGGGAGCTACAACCCCCTAGCTCTTGTACTAGCCGATATGTTTACTAGTATGTAGGTGGCGAACTACAGAAGGCTACGACCTTCTTTCTTCCTCCAAGGACCACATTTCATAATTTTTCAGACTAGATCCATCAACAACATCATAACTACAATATAATCATCAAATACATCCGCATCAACCAATCACTGAAACTCAATCATCACTTTCTGAATCAACCACAACTGAATCAATCAATCACTTTGACAACCCATCGTCATTGTAGAAAATGACAATCAATTTGATCATTTAGAATACTGTCATCGGCATACAATCACTAGAACCCAAAGAAGAACCAAGAACTCTGCAACAGTAAACAAAAACAACTAAAACATTCTTCATAAGGTATACGCTACTTCAATGTGTCAAACTAGAATGTATAGGTGCTTTTTATCAAATCCAATTAGTGTATACATCTGCAAATATTAATTCATAATTTTGCAGCTATTCAGGACTTCAGTTATACCGAGATCATAATATTTACATAATAACACATGTGTCAGTATTCATATCTAGACTATATATGATCAAACCACATAATGATAATTCATTTCAAGCCTTAAGATCCCAATCCATCATTAGATCTTATCCCTCATCAACTGTTAAGGCTCATCATTGGTTTAGATCAAGCACAACACCATAAGCCAATAACCTGCATACTAGATCTCACACTTCATCAGATATTCGATACTTACACACTTTGGCCTAATAATCTTCTCCTCCTTATATAGTTTTAGGCCTTTCTCAATACCATGGATCAAAACCACTTAGGACCAATACCTTGGACCAAATACCTAGGGTAAATACCTCTGACCAAATACCTTGGACCTATTAGCCATGGGGTGCACTGCTGTTATTTTAACGGAACTATCCCATGTTTTATTCCTGATGCTCCATGTCTCCTCTTTCTTCACTTTTGCCATAAGCTGGACTGCAAAAATATTACTGTCACATATATAACTACTTCAGGTCCACCTTGTAATCGCAATCGTTTTTCGCCAATGGTCGATGGCCGATGGACATGACATGACATTAAGCCAAATTGCAATATTGCATTGGGTCTGGTCTTTCAATCGCAATTAGCGCTTTGCAGAGGACAGCCCTTTGGGCATTATGCGATGGGCGGATGCAATATAAATTAAACCAGAGCACAATGTTGCAGCGGGTCCACATATAGTATCGCAATTGGGGGTTTGGGGTGATGGCACATAGTTGAACCACCGATTTCCACTGTCATCGATATTTATGCCCGCTCCAATAGTGTATTCCGTGCACACATATATAAGCTCTACCTTTCCACTCTAATAGTGTATTGCATATATGTATGGTTTTATGTCGCTGATAGTGTTAAATGAATATATATTTATATATATATTATATATTATTTTATTATTTTATATATATATATATATATATATATATAGTATTTGACATCTAGATAGGTGAACTAAAATAATAGAATATATGGCCGAAAGGGGAAAAACAACAGCATGGTGCAGCCAAACCAACAGAAATGGTCATGGAACATTGTTGGCATGAGCAAGCCACCTGACAGCATAGCAAAATTACTAGAATTTGGTTACTGTGTTGTTATAAAAAGAGACCCCTAATCTCATGTTTGTCTAGTTATGACATCAAGTAGTTAAAAAGGCAAAGAGGATATATTAAGACATCTCGAGCCCTAGAGAGCCTTAGAGCATTGTAAAAAGCTTATAAATGGCTGAAAGTTAGAAGGAATAGAGGTTCAACTTTTGGAGACTATGAAGACTATGCTACTCTCAATGTCTCATCTTCATTCTAGTAATACAAACTTCTTTTGTTGTTACATGTTTAATTGCCATTTTTTCCTCTGCTCTATGCTTGCACTTGAATAGGTTATTCATGTTTTCCTTCTGTGTCTAATGCTAGATAACTATCATCTTATCTCTACGTTGATAAATTAGATTTGCAAGCTTCATTTACTTTCTGAAGCTAGCCATTCATATGTGTTTATGTATGCATCTGCTGGTACAATTAGTATTCTCCATTTATCGATTCAATTTTTAAACTATTGAGAATTAGTGGTCTAAAACCTTGTCAAGCTGAGGAGTTCATGCATGTCTGGAGTAAAAACAGAGTTGAAACAGTCATCTGAATTGATCCAAACCCCAATCCATTCCAATAGTTCCGAGAATGATATTGAATATTTATATGTTAGCAAGCATCTCTGAGCTACAACCTAATAGAGTTTCCTGGAGTGCTAATGTAATTGGCACCCTTGCGAGGAGAGGAGACTGAAGCTCAACTTCCCTGGGGGACAACACATATCCAGCTTTGATGATAGAAAAAGTGTGCACAATATTTGGGTTGTAATCATCTATCTGGCAACTTTACTGGAGGATGAACCTCTTAGCGACTCCACTCCATAGTTATGGCTCAGTTTGTGAAGCATACTCAGAGAAATCCTCAGGAGCCACGAGCTGACCTAGTACTTGACCCTACAAAAATCATCAAAGAAAGAAAGGAATTGTAGAAAGGAGCATCAAGTTCAGGTAGCTCTAAACAATATCCTATATCTCTTCAAGAAAATCCTGTAATAGAACAAATACATGTTGAGCGTATAGCATCTAATACTAGCAGTGAAGGAAAAATCTTAGAGATTCGTAGAGATCCTTATTCTTTAGGTTCTCCTTTCGTTGTAAGCCTAAAGGAAGCCTCTCCTCCTATCTATCATACTCCTTTAGTCTTACCAGTCACGCCTCAACCCTCTGTCATTCAGACTTCAAATACCCTTATAGCCACCACAGCTATGGAAGCACCTACCAAAATGGAAAGAATCATAGCTGCTAGGTATGGACCTCTAGTACTACCCACTCCTTTGAATGCCATGCCTACTGGAGAATATCAAAAATATAGGCCTAAGTTCACTGGGACAGAAGGTTTTACAACTGAGGAACATCTTGAATCATTTTATAGCTATGCTAATAACCTGGACATTAGTGAAGATGATGTATGGATGAGAGTATTTGTCCAAAGTCTAGATGGAGAGGCTAGAAAATGGTTCAGAGAATTGACCCCAAGGTCTATAGCAGATATTGAGGCTTTAGATGATGCATTCCTAAAGCATTGGGGGGATAAGAAGGATCTAATCTACTACCACACTGAGTTTGGGAACATAAAGAGGGAAAATGGTGAGTGGTTGTATCATTTTAATAAGAGGTTTAACCGTGTGTACAGCAAGATACCAGCTGAAGTAAAACCCACCACTACCTCTACTAAACTCACCTATTCCAGTGCATTCGATTCTGACTTCTGTCTACTGTTGAGGGAGAGACAATGTGCTACCTTGGCTAATATGCAGGATGCAACCTTGGAAGTAGAATCGAACATCATGGTTGCAGAGAAGCTCAAGGGGAATGTTGCTATAAGGAGACGGAGGGGCGAATCTTCGTCATCTTTAGATCCCAAGATAGATAAATGACCAAGATGATAGAGTCATTAGCCTCTGAAATCTCCAAATTAAACGTTGAGTAGCACCCTGGGAAAGGAAGAGTTCCTAATATCTTTTCTCCCATAAACCCAAATCCATATAGAAGAGCTAATGAGTAGTTGCAGATTCTGCAAAGAAGCAAAGATGACAATGAAGACCAAAGGGTGAAGACCCCTTTATAGAATGTAGTCATGGAAGAAGAGCAGTTTGAAGAAGATGATGAGATCCATTGTTTGGAAGAGAAAGGCAGTGCTTCCTTTTCTACCTCAGCTACCTATGAAAATTCATTTTTCAATGACGAGATCAACCAAGACTGGGATGGTGGAGTTGTTCTAAAAACTAATGATCAACACAGATATGATCTGAGTTCGAAAATGAATAAAGCGAAGGAAAATCCTATTCAGAGAGCTGTTGTCCCTAGAATACAACAAGCTAAAATGCAGAAATGACTGGCAGTTGATCCCATCATCCTCAAAGCTCCACCTTACGAGGTAAGAGGCCTTGACAAGTCTCCTTCTCCTTTCAATTTTGAATCAGAAATTCAGAAGCTAAGCATAACTATACCTCAGATTGAACTAGTGAAAAATGAGTCCTTCAAGAGATCTATCCTCGAGACCCTTGAGCCTAAAGCCATCCAAGCCTCCACTAACTATGTAAATTTGCAAGATGACAAACCAGTTTTTGTTCTCGGCCCAAGGATTGAAAAGTGTGATGACAACTCCCCATCATTCTATGTCTCTTTGACTATTCATGAAAAAATCCTTCACAACTGCCTTCTGGACACAGGATCCAGCCATAATCTAATGCCCAAGGCTGTCATGGATGAGTTTGGTCTTGACATTACCAAGTTTTATCATGACCTATTTTCTTTTGACTCTAAAAGGTGAAATGTTTGGGATTAATCAAAGACCTAGCCATCACCTTGCCTCAGCGACCCATGAAGAGCATGATGATGGATATTGTGATAGCAGATGTACCCCCCAAGTTTGGCATGTTGCTTTTCAGAGGTTGGATCAAGCGATTAGGTGGAACATTGCAAAATGATCTATCTTATGCTACTATCCCAGTTTTCGGAGGTGACAGTAGGAGATTATACAGAGAAGCTCAGTTGGGTTATATCATCAGTGCTGAAAAGAATCCCACTAATTGTCCCATCTATGCTATCTACACTAATTTTGGAGCCTGTATTCTTTAGATTGAAGAATCCTAGTTGGCCTCCATGCAGCTTAGGAAACCAGTTCGCCAGATCACAGAGGAAGAAGACCCACAAATTTGGGACATGTTATTTGATGGAGCTTCCTCCAAGGAAGATACAGGGGCAGGTGTAGTCCTTGTGTCGCCCACACAAGAATGCATTCATTGATCTTTCAAGTTAACTTTTCAGGTCACAAATAACATAGCAGAGTATGAATCCTTGATATTGGGCTTAAATGTTGGTAAAGAAATGGGCATCAAAGTTCTGAAGGTGTCTGGAGATGCAGACCTTATCATTCAGTGGGTGAAAAAAACCTTCCAAGCAAAGCATCCAAGGCTAAAATAATACAGAGATTCGATATGGAAGCTCACAGGTTCTTTTAATATTTTCAACATTTCTTACATCCCTAGAATGAAGAACCAACTCGTTGATTCCCTTGTTGTGTCTACTAGCACATTTATTACTCCTTTGCCTCCTAAATTGACTTATGAATTTCAGGTGAAATATAGACCATCTCTACTTGACAATGTCAAATACTGGAAAGTTTTTGAAGATGATGATGAAATTAATAGGTTTTTACAAGTTATGGATGAATTTTCTGAAATGCACATTGACAATGAAAACGAAACCATTGAAGAATGCAACCAGTCCAACCTAAAGGACGAGATTGGTTAAGATAACATTGTTCAATTGCCTAGTAACCATATACCCAAAGGATTGGTGCCCCAGAGAAGTTGTTTGATCATAATGATGTACCTTATAAGCCTACCAAAAAATAAAATGAGTATGCAGTTCATAGACATAATGTAGGGAGTCCAGCCCATCCAAAGTACATAAATCTGTCCACTCACTTGTCATCTGACCAAAGTTCTCAGTATTGCACCCTGATCCAACAATTTTCTGATATTTTTTCTTGGGAGTACAATGATCTTAAGACCTATGACACCAACATCATCCAACATAAGATTCCATTGGAGAAGAACATCATCCCTTTTAAGCAGAAATTAAGACCTATCATCCCTCTCTTATTGCCTTTGATTGAAAAGGAAATCAAGAAGTTGTTGGATGCCAAGATCATAGTTCCCCTAAGGTATTCAAAGTGGATAGCTAACCTTGTGGTAGTAAGAAAGAAGAATGGATAAATTAGGCTTTGTGTTCACTTCAGGAATCTGAACAAATTCTCTAAAAAAAGACAACTATCCCCTGCCTAAGATGGAACACTTGCTGCAAAAAGTTTCAGGGGCTAGAGTTATGTCTTTCTGAGATGGATTTTCAGGTTACAATCAGATTGTTGTACATCCAAAAGATCAATAAAAGACAACCTTCACTACTCCTTGGGGCACTTTCATGTACTCGAAGATGCCCTTTGGACTGATGAATGTTGGGGATACTTTTCAGAGGGCCATGGACATAGCCTTTATGGGATAAAAGGACAAGTTTGTCCTTATTTACCTTGATGACATAACAATCTTTTCCAGTAGTCACAAGGACTATTTGCAGCATTTGAAGAAGGTGTTTCTAAAATGCAGATGGTTTGGAATTTCTGTGAACCCAAATAAGTCATAGTTTTCTCTAGAATAAGGCAAACTTCTCGAACATATTATTTCTGCTAAAGGTGTGAAGATCGATCCGGCAAGAGTTCAAGCAATTTAGACATTGTCCATCCCATGGTCAAAAAGGGACATTCAATCTTTCCTAGGAAATATTAACTTTGTCAGGAGGTTTATTCCAAACTTTTCAGAGCTAGTGAAGCACATCACTTCCATGCTAAAGAAAGGATCAGAAATAAAATGGATAGATGGTGCAAGAAGCTCTTTTGAAGCCATCAAACAAGCTATCATGGAAGCTCCCACTCTAATCATCCCAAATTATACCAGGGAGTTTTATATATTTTCTTTTGCCTCTTATGATACACTTGCAGTAGTTCTATTGCAAAAAAACAATGAAGGTGTAGAACACCCTGTGGCCTTTTTCAGCAAAACTCTGAGGGACGCTGAACTAAGGTATGACCTTATTGAAAAACAAGCTTATGCTCTCATAAAATCTTTAAAGGAATTCAGAATTTATATTCTGCATTCCAAAGTGGTTGCGTATGTACCTTCAGCCTCAATAAAAGATGTCCTAACTCAGCCAGATATTGATGGAAAGAGAGCTAAATGGATTGCAAAATTCATAGAGTTCAAGATAGAGGTGAAGCCCACCAAGTGTGTCAAAGGCCAGGGCTTGCCTAAGCTTATGGTTGAGGAAAATTGCAGTTTGTTAGACATCAATTGCATGGGTTCAAATTCAGGTGGTGAGCAAACAGAGGAAGCAACAGAAGAGCAAGAGAAAAATCAATCTTTGGCTTAAAATCTAGCCACCTATGAGTAGTATTCCACTTTAGTTCATTTCTTGTAGAAGCTAGAAGTCCCACCAGGTCTTAGCTCAAGTCAATCCCAGGTCATTAAGTTCAGATCAGCCAAATTCTGCATTAATAAAAAGCTTCTTTATTTGAAAAACCCATTAGGGATCCTCTTGATATTTCTAGACAAAGGACAATCTATGGAAGTCACACACCAGTTCCATTCTGGCATCTATGGAGGGCATCATTATTGGAAATCCACAGCCCACAAGATCTTGAGAGTTGGGTATTATTGGCCTACTCTGTACTCTGATGTGTTTTATTTTTTTAAGTCTTGTGACAAATTTTAGAGGTTTGCGGGAAGACAACAACTAAAATCTATGCCCTTGAAGCCAGTACACACCAATGGTCCCTTCTAGTAGTGGGGTTTGGACTTCATAGGTGAGATCAATCCACATTCTAGTGGCCATCACAAATGGATCTTGGTAGTCACTAATTATTTCACCAAATGAATTGAGGCTATACCCACTAAAAATATTAATCATCAGGTTATCATAAATTTCTTAAATGAGATTATTTTCACTAGATTTGGTTGCCAAACCAAACTAGTCACTGATAATGCAGCAAATTTCAAGGTATACGAATTTGTGGACATGTGTGAATACATGGGCATTTAACTGGCGCATTCTACCTCAAATTATCCTCAAGGCAATGGCCTGGTAGAATCATCTAACAAGAGTCTTGTAAGGATAATCAAAATACCATTGGAGGACAACAAAAATAATTGGGATTCCAAGTTGAAGTTTGAACTATGGGCTGACAGAGTTACCAACAAGAAGTCTATAGGAAATTCTCCATTTAAGCTAGTTTATGGCACTGATGCTATTTTTCCTATCTAGCTGATTCTCCCTGTGGCAAAATTCTTGCAAGAAGAAAAGGATGAAGAGAAGGGCATGGCAAAGAGAATAAGTAACTTGGTTGAATTACAGTATATTAGAGAAAAAATGGTTGAGAAGTCAAGGATTCATCAAAAGAAAATCAAAGAAACCTTTGATAGAAAGTAAAAAATGGACAGTTTTCAGGTTGATGACTGGGTTCTCAAATGGGATGCATTGAAGGAAAAGAAGGGCAACCATGGTAAACTTGATGCCTTATGGATGGGACCATTTGTCATCGCTCAAGTTCAGATGAACAATATGTTCATTCTGCACAATTTGGAGGGGGAGGTGTTTTTGATGGCCCAGTCAATGGGCGGTTTTTGAAATTTTACTTCATATGAGGCTGTAAGGCCTTAATATTGTAATAGGTTTTTTTTTCTTTTTTTTCTATTTTTTTTTATGCAAATAAACTCCATTCCCAGTGGAACACTAGGAGATAAGTTTATTTTTGTTGTTACTAGAAACAAAGTAGGCTATAGTTCTTGAAACCTCACAGGGAGGCTTTCATCCCCATAAGGAGCCAGTGTTAGCCCTGGGGTGCATTGTTGCTATTTTAACGAAAATCTCCCCTGTTTTATTCCTGATGCTCCAGGTCTCCTCTTGCTCCACTTTGGCCATAAGCCAGACTTCCAAAATATTAGTCTCGCATTTATAACTGCTTCGAGTCCACCTTGTAATCGCAATCGACAATCGCCAATGGTCGATGGCTGATGGACACGATATGAAATTAAGCCAAATTGCAATATTGCATCAGGTTCGATCTTTCAATCACAATCAACTCTTTGCAAAGGACAGCCCTTTGTGCATTATGCGATGGGAAGATGTGATATACATTAAACCACAGAACAATGTTGCAACGGGTTTACATATATTTATCACAATCGAGGGTTTGGGATGATGGCACATAGCCGAACCGCCAATTTCCATTGTCATCGATATTTATGCCCGCTCCGATAGTGTATTCTACGCACACATATATAAGCTCCGCCTTTCGCTCTAATAGTGTATTGAAAATATATATATA
>APFE031176809.1:220864-326804 GCA_000404065.3 Pinus taeda
GCTATGTTAGTATCTTTTTTACAGTTAGACAGGTGAACTGAAATAACATAATATATGGCCGAAAGGGGAAAAAAACAACACGATGTAGTGGAACCAACATAAATGATCATGGAACATCGCTGACATGAGCAAGCCACCTGACAGTGCAGCAAAATTACCAGAATTGGGTTACTGTGTTGTTAGAAAAAGAGACCTCTCAGCTCATGTTTGTCTAGTTATGGCATCAAGTAGTTAGAAAGACAGAGAGGATAGATTAAGACATCTCGAGCCCTACAGAGCCCGAGAGAATTGTAAAAAGCCTATAAATGGTTGAAAGTTAGAAGGAATAGAGGTTCAACTTTTGGAGACTATGAAGACTATGCTACTCTCAGCGTCTCATCTTCATTCCAGTAATACAAGCTTCTTTTGTTGTTACATGTTCAATTGCCATCTCCTCCTCTGGTCTAAGCTTGCACTTGAGTAGGTTATTCATGTTTTTCTTCCATGTCAAATGCCAAATAACGGTCATCTTATCTTTGTGTTGATAAATTAGATTTGCAAGCTTCATTTACTTTCTGTAGCTAGCCATTCATATGTGTTTATGTATGCATCTTCTGGTACAGTTAGTATTCTCCATCTATCCATTGAATCTATAAACTATTGAGCATTAGTGGTCTAAAGCCATGTCAAGCTAAGCGTGCTCATGCATGTTTGGAGTGAAAACAAAGTTGAAACAATCATCTGACTTGATCTAAACCCCAATCCATTCCAATAGTTCTGAGAATGATATTGAAGATTTATATGTTACCAAGCATCTCCGAGCTACAACCTAGGAGAGTTTCCTGGAGTGCCAACAGGACCAATACCATGGATCAAAATACCTTGGACCAAATACCTGGGACCAAAAGCTTATTTTTCCAACATATACACTCTTTTCCTTCTATGAAAGTGTGTGTGTACGTATACGTTACTTATGTTCAATGAACATGCTTGTATACACAACTTGGTCAAGGTGAACCTCCGTATACCTCTCTTTCTTCATTCTTTGTATTCTGATTTGTAATTCTTTGTTGTTGACATGTTGCACCGTGATCTTTCATTTGAGTGAGTTGCCATCAAAGAAAACACTTGTATCATAATGCCAACAGTCTCCCCCTTTGGACTTGATGGAAACAATATAACCAAGTCACTCTCCCCCTTTGAAATAAAGGGCAAAGGGTGGACTAAGATAATTTCTCCCTTTGACATACATTATGTTGGTCATGCTCCCCCTGAGTACATGCTGAAATGGCAGATTGAGCTTCCCTTTTTTACATTCTAAGATGTATTGAAACCATCCATTCTCTTCCTGAGTGCAAGTAGAGTTTGCAAAAAAAAAAATGTTCTAAAATAATAACATGACTCTATAACTCAACTATGTGAGGATGACCTTCCTAGCACCAATGACTCATACATACATCCATTTCCCAACTGAGTGGGGATATACCAAATTTGACACATCCACCCAACCAAGTGGGGATATACCAATTGTTTATACATGACAAAAACAAGAAATATTACATCATCGATCCCATGTAATGTGGGGATACAAATTACATCATTTGTCCAAGAGGACTCATATCACTTCCTAGACTTTTACATGACTCGAGTAACAAATGGTATAAATATCTAAAGTCATAGCTGGACTCAGCAACCATAATGCCAACAATGTTGAATGTACGTGAAGGTTAATGCTGCCCCTAAACCTGTGCTACCTATGCATTGTTAGTAGGTCAATGATCAAGGCATCTTTGTCAGTCAGATAAAATTAATGAAGAGAGCATATAGACATTAATCATCAATATCAGTCAGAGCACCCATATCAGATCCCGCCCCACTGTTTTCTTGTCTAAAACACTTATACACTCCTTTACCCATAGAATCTCACATGTGTACACGATAATACTTCATGAAACCCACGTATAATAGCCTTTTTTCTGAAAAACGTTGGATTTAATAGCAAGATGATGTACCAACTACTCCCAACTTTTGTCTAAGATATTCAAATGTCTCTCTAGGCAGTGGTTTAATGAATATATCTACAACCTGTTCTTGGGAGGGAACATAATCCAATTTGACCTTTTGTTCAAGCACTTGTTCATGTAGAAAATGGTATTTGATGGGTATGTGCTTGGTCTTGGAGTACATGACTGGATTCTTTGAAATATTGATGGCACTTGTATCATCACATAGAATGGAAATGGGTGGAGTGCATGTGATCTGAATGTCTTGCAAGGTTTGCATCATCCAAAGAAGTTGTGTGTAGCAAGATGCAACAACCACATATTCTTCTTTAGCTGTAGATAGCGCAATTGAACTTTGTTTCTTGCTGAACCAAGACACTGACCTGGAACCCATATGTAATGCACCACCACTAGCGATTTTTCTATCATCAACACTTCCTGCCCAATATGCACCTATATATGCATGAAGAGTGAGATCTCTATCTCTAGGATAACATAAACCAAAGTTCTATGTTCCTTGAAGATATTTGAAAATTATTTTCACTTCCTGAAGGTGTGATTCCTTTGGATTTACTTGGAATCTTCTAACTATTCCTACTGCAAGCATGATGCCAGGTTGGGCATCTATTAGATAATGTAGACTGCCAATCATGGATTTGTAAGTTGGTTGACGTATTGCTGCTGATTCATCATTTGAGCTGATAATACATCCTTATTGGGTAGCGGATCCCCCCATAGCAGATGTTTGGGGCTTGAAGCTCTAATTTTGGTGAACTGCAATGTAAAGACCCCACAAAATGCGGGCGCGAAGCGCGAGAGTCTAGGGTTGTCCACCCTAAAATAATGTAATTTAATGTATGGTATGTCAGCTGACCCATGTTCTGCGGACCATGGGATTGTATAGATAGAGCGAGGCTCTAAGTGTAGAGTTATTCATAGTTTTGGAGAAGTAATGTGTTCTTTTGGATGATGAATTAGCTCTTAGTCTGTAAGTCCGAATCTTTGGTTGTAGTGGTAGAAAGAGGCTTTGCAGCTGAGTGTATAGAGCCCTAATAGAGTCCACAGCTGTATGCACAGACCCCTGCAGCTGAGTGCGCAGGGTGGAATTGGGATTGTACTTGAACAGATGATTAATAAAAGATAAGTTGATTCTGAAATATTGTGTGTTTATGCTTCTATTATATTTATGCATCTCTTTACAGTTTTATGATTGTGTGCACTTGTTATGAATGTTGAATGATTAATGAGAATATTGGGTCCACATAATTAAGTTAAGATCTGTAATAAAAGCACAGTAAGGATAAAGGATCTAGACAACACCTCTTCTCGCTCTTTATAGAGCTATGCAGAAGCAGTCGCACAAGTTGTGAAGGACAGATAGTTGTGTGAAGCAGTGCAAGTGCACAGGTTCAGTTCGCCAACTTCCTAGACTTCATCAAGATATCCTTAAGGTGTGGAAACCTAGTTCTAGCACCCTCCCATACTACCTGGGGTGAGACCTCAATCCGCACACCACGGGCTATTTCCAAAAGGGCTGGTAGTTTTGGATTTGTTTGGCTAAATCACTTCTGAACCTGGGTCAGGCCCCAACAAGCCAACAAATGGTTATGTTGCTGGGACCAAGATCTACCTAAGGGATGTCTAATTTTGTGCCACTAGAACCCAACAAAGAAGAAAATTGAAGAGTGGTTGGACAAGAAGGTTCGAGTTTGTGACAAAGGAAAATAGAACTCTGGAGGTATCCAAGAAAAGGTGGCTAGATTGCTATGTATATATGGAAATCCATGAGATCTTCTTTGCGTCCTTTCCTTCTGAACTGTATGAGTGGATAGCAAGGTTAACCGATAGCCAAGGAAGGTGTAAGCTAGACCATCTGATAGTTTGGACTCCGGAATTAGTGCATATACTAGAGGCATCAGAAGATAAGATCGTGTGAGTTGTGGACCATTGGCTTGACTAGACAATGGGGGGGTTATCACTGAATTTGCAATATACATGACCATGAGCTACAGAGAAGTAGAAAGATGTTTCCTCAAGGGACCGCGAGGTAAGTACGTTAAATCTTTGAATACCTAGATTAAGATGATGTTATCTGAAAAGCAGGTTATGTGAATACATTAATGTTTGGAACGACGGAGAGCAGAAAAATCTATAAAGTTAGTGGGGAATTAGGAAACAATCCCTTAATTTCACCTTCGTGAGAGAGCGAGGAAGAGCTTGATCGGGTCTCTTCGAGAAGTGTGGTCAGTTTGATAAGGCAGCGCCTTCCGCAGTTACCACCTCCACTTATGCCACCACCCGCTTCACCTCCTTCACCTCCATCTCCACCCACTCCACCTCTACCAAACCCGCAATTCACCATGGTGAGTGAAATCAAGCTACCCGTATTCAGAGTAGGGACTGAGGATTCGAACTAGTTCTGGTTCGTAGTAAGAGCAGTGTGGGAAGCAAAAGGGGTTACGGATGACAACATTAAGAAGGCTACATTGGTGAGTGTGTTGTAAGATCGCGTGTTGACATGGTATATCAAGCACTCTAATGATCACCCAAATGCAAGAATAACAGAGATCCAGAATGCACTGAACAGAGAATTTAGCTTACCAAAATCAGAGACACAGTCAATCATTGGGTTCAAAGAGATCGCGATGTTTCCAGGCGAGACCCCCCTGGGATCTGGATGAGCGGTTGAAGAGTACGATCTGCGAGGCTAATATGACGCTAATGGATGCATAGCACTGAGCCTAGTTTGTGTCATCTTTTCCACCACAACTGAGGATGGTGCTATCACAATAGAAACTTTCTACCCAAGCTGAAGTGTTGGAAATGGCGATGAGGTTGTATGAGACACCAATATAGGATCCAGGGCTGGGAGTTCAACAAATCCACAAGAAACTACAAAATCTCTACCTAGAAATGCATAGCTTGAAATAGGATAGGGCACTGTGGCCAAAGGCGTGCTAGGAAGTGTGGTGCATAAGATGCAAAGGCCAAGGCCAAGACAAGGATCATTTTCTAGTATTCACAAACTACTTGGCAGGAGGGGGACCAATGCCATTGAGACCGGAGGCACAGGCAGGGCCGAGGGCGATACCTGCGCTATGGTGTGTGATCTGTCAAATAGGAGGAAAACACATGATGGATAACTGTCACTTGTTGCAGAAGTATACCCAGACTCCCCGACAACTATTTTGTAATTTCTGTAGGTCAGTAGGCCACAACGAGTGCACCTGTCGCAGCTATGAATTAATGATGGATCAGACCCCAACCTATAGAATGCAGACAGAAACACAAGGCCTTGACCCAGCCGTGAGGATAGCACACGCTGGATTTCAGGGGCGAGGTCGAGGATGAGGAGGAATGGTACCAGGAAGGGGTCGCAGATAGTTAATTTGTTACAATTGTGGAGGACCAGGGCACTATGCCCGCAATTGTACCAACCCAATGATAATATCTTGTTCATACTATGCCCAAGCAGTAGATTCTCCTACGTTAATCACATAGATGCGTAAGAAAGGGGTACTCCAACCTCCTCTGACTCAAAATATCCAAATGATGAGGTCTAAACTGCATGAAGAAGACCCAAATTTGAACATAGTGCTCAAAAGCGGTGTGACCACAGGGCAGGATAAGGGGAAGCAACCTGAGGAAGATACGTAGGTTCGTAAGGCTCCTACAAAGGAACTTGAGTTTGACTTAGAACACGCAAAGGAGATGTTCATGGAAGCTAAGAAGAGCTTCGCGAAGGCCTCCACTTTAGGTAGTAAGGATCAACCAGAGCCAAGGATGGATCCTTTTATGCTTACTACCTTTTTGGAGACGTGCATGAAACTACTGCATGAAAATAAGGCACTATAAGAGTTGATCACTAGGTGTGCAGGGTCAGGGGAACCACGCATAGTCTAGAAATTGGGGAAGCATGCATTGTGCACTGGGAGGGAAATGAGATTAACGGCGTAGATTGGTGAGTATGCAATGGATCAGGTAATCCTAGACCTCGGTTCCAACACAAATGTGTTACCAAAATAGACATGGGAACATATGGGCAGGCCCGCGTTACAGTGGTCCCCTATTCAATTACAAATGGTTAACAACTAGAAGATTTTTCCCATGGGGAGGTTGCAATGGGTAGCAGTTGATATTGAAGGTACGAGCACGCAGATGAACTTTGAAGTAATAGATATTATTGATGACAACAATCCTTATCCCGCGTTGCTAGGCATAGACTAAGCCACTTACATGAATGGATTCAACAACTTGAAGAAGCGGAAGATGATATTCGAGAAAAATTCCCTACGCGTAGTGGTGCCGCTAGACCCAACCGAAGAAGTGCGCTACACCGAACCTATGCGTGACAATGAGCTGGATTGTATCTACAAGCTAACTACAGGAGATCAGGATTGGGTGAGTCCAACAGTAGATGGAAGGATCTCATGGGAGCGCACAAGTTCTTGCACCTTGGATTCAGACGAAGAAGACGAATGTTGGCACAACCGGTTGACCGAAGTAACAATGCTAAATTACAACATGATGATTAGATCACAGATCACTATGTTGCTTAACAACCTAGGCCTGAGATCTACCAACATATGATGGATTAACAACAGTGGATGAATTTTTGAGCAAGTTTGAAAGTGCAGTACCGGAACAACAACGGTTCGATGCATTGAAGTGGGTGTTACGCGCAACACCTGCACGTTAGTGGGGAACACATCAAGGAAACTTTGAAAATTGGCACAGATGTAGAAGGATGATGCGCCTACAATTTGGGAAATCGCAACTACAGATAGAAGATAAAATAGATGGATGAGATGACCCCTGCACACACCTCACAAAATGCACCAAGGCCTATGGGGAAAAACCTCAGCCTGAATGGGTGCACTTATTCTACCATACCTGGATGTCATACCCATGAATTGGTATACTAAGATGGAACTCCGACATGATATGGGCGAATGGGATGTCTTGTGCGAGGAATTTTTGTTGACATTCACATTTGAAGACTGATGGTCAGATACTGTTGATGACACACTGTAAGCCGTAAAAGCTACCATCTTCAAAATACCACAAGAACAACCACAAGTAGTTCAACCAGCATGGGCAACCCAGTTAAGTGGTGCCTTAGAATGTTATAACATGAAGGTAGAAGAGGATGATGACGACCCCCGAAATATTAATATTCCAAAAACTAAAGGGTGTTATGAAGTTTGAGGACCATCAATTAAGGATCCCGACATCACTGCGCCACTGAAAACAAAGTAGGTAAACATTGGCACAGATGCAAAGCCTAAGTATGTGACGCTTGGGGACTATTGGGAAAATGATACGGTAGATAAGGTTGTCGAGTTACTCTGCAAATATCAAGATTTGTTCTCGACCAAAATCACAGACTTAAAAGGGGATCATTGGTGATTTAGGAATGATGATGATCACTCTGAAAGCAAACACGAATCCCGTTAAGTAGCAACCTTACCATTTGAATCCAAAGTATAAAGAAAAGGTCCATGAAGAACTAGAAAAAATGCTTGCAGCCATAATTATTGAACCAGTGGAAGAATCCAACTAGGTGAGTCCTATGGTAGTACAGGAGAAAAACACAAGGGTGAAATTAGAATATGCCTAGACCTGAGGAAGCTTAACGAAGCCTGTGTTCATGATCCATTCCCGACATTGTTTATAGATGAATTATTGGAGAATGTTGGCATTTAGGAAGCTTACTCATTCACGGATGGCTTCTCAGGGTATCATCAGATCAAGATCGCGCCGGAAGATAGGAGCAAGACAACCTTCGCAACCGAATGGGGTTGTTTTCAATACACCGTCATGCCCTTTGGACTGAAGAACGCGCCAGCGATATTTTCGCACGTAGTGGTGGCCGCATTCAAGGAATATATCCACAAGTTCTTAGAGATATATCTGGATGATTGGACTGTGTTTGGGTTAGTTAAACACCACATAGCAAGCTTACGGTTAATGTCGGATACTTGCCGATGACACTAGATTGTGTTGAATCTTAAAAAGTTCACCTTCCTCATCCCCTTTGGAAACTTGCTCAGCTATGTGGTCTGTAAACAAGGCCTGATGGTGGATCCTATGAAGATTGATGTCATTCTCAATCTAGAAGCGTTATGAAGTGTCAAATAACTACGCGCTACGTTGGGGCACACTGGTTAATATAGAAAGTTTATCAAGAGCTATGAACAAATCACAACACCAATGGAAAAAATATTGAAAAAGGATGCTACATATTGTTGGAATTATGATTGTAGGAAAATTTTGGATGTTCCCAAGGAGAAAATAGCATCCGCTTCCATCCTAGTCTTCGAAAAATGGGACGTAGAATTTCATGTACATGTTGATGCGCCATGTATTGTGTTGGGAGTTGTACCTATGCAGGAAGGCACAGAAGGCATGGATCACCCAATTGCGTTTGCGAGTCAGTGGCTATCCAAAGCTGAAAAGAACTACTCTACTACTGAGTGCAAGGGTTGGCAATGGTATACATCCTCCAGAAATACTGACACTATTTACTTAGCAGGCACTTCAAGATGTATACCGATCATTCTGCGTTGGAATACTTGGTGAATGAGCCTATGTTGTGGAGGTGCATATGTAGATGGCTGTTAATATTTCAAGAATATGACTTTGTGGTCATCGTAAAGATAGGACGCCTAAATGTAGGACCATATCACTTATCACGAATTGAGACAACCGTGGAGCCAACAAATTTGGAAGAAAGACTACCTAATGCACAACTCTTTGCAGTGTGCATCATGGATGGCCACTTCGAAGATATAATCCATTTTTTAACCACAAGGACTACGCCAAAGGAATATTCAGTTCAGCAGAAGAAGGAATTAGTGGTGTGCATGACAGAATTTTCTATCATCGCGGGGCACCTCCACAAAATGGGAAACGATGAGATATTGCGAAGATATGTACTTTAATTTGAATGAGGATAGATCCTCGCGAAAGCACATGGAGGGGCTATAGGAGGACACTATGTAGGATGTGCAACAGCACAGAAGATTCTTTTTTTTTGGGCTATGATGGCCAGCCCTACATCAAGATTCGAAAGAACATTGTCGGGCTTGTGACATATGTCAAAGGACTACGAAACCCTCACGAAGGGATGAGATGCCACTCAATCCACAGATGAAGGTGCATCCATTCGAAAAATGGGAAATCAACTTTGTGGGACCAATAAAACCTCAGGGGAAGACGAGTGCATGCTACATCATCACTACAATAGAATACTTGACTCGATGGGCAGAAACACAACCGGTTAAGGACTGCACTACTGCTACAGCTGCGAATTTTTTGTTCGACAATGTGCTGACATGGTTTGGTTGCCCGAAAATTTTAATGAGTGACTGTGGGACACACTTCCTGAATGAAACCATCAGTGCACTCACCAAGGAATTCCAGTTGTATCATCATCAAAGTACACCATACCATCCGCAAGTTAATGGGATAGTAGAAGCATTCAACAAAATTATGGAGATTGTGCTGACCAAAGTATGCAACGCACAATGAAACGACTGGGACCTGTGCATACCTACCGTATTATGGGAATATAGAACCACGTGCAAGAAATTGATAGGTCAGATACCTTTCAGGTTAGTCTATGGCATGGAAGCAGTCGTGCCAATGGAATACATCATACCTAGTTTGTGGATAGCAGCAATTATAGGCATGTCGGACCAGGAAGCCTTGAAATAGAGACTCACGTAATTAGAAGAACTCAAGGAAGAATGGTTTTTGTCAGGATTCCATCAGTAGGTACAAAAATAGCGCGAGAAATCCTAGAACGATCACCATATCAAGATGAACACATTCAAGGTAAACGATTTAGTGTTGCTATATGACAGTAAGTTCGAAAAATTTCTGGGGAAACTCAGAATGCATTGGTTAGGACCACATGTGGTAAAAGAAGTTACAAATAGAGGTGTTGTCCAACTAGTTAAACTTAATGGAGAATCCTTCTGAAGAAGAGTAAATGGCAGTCACCTGAAGCCCTACATGGGTGGGCGGGTTATCTAACTAACATAACAAAGTACAGTCTTCACGACCCGACAATCCAGACAGAGGTGCGGTACTATAAACATAAGTACTAGAAGCTAACATCAGTGTAGAGAATCAAGTCAGACGCAGATGATTCAGAAGTAGAAATGGAGCAGATCGAGATGACAGCAACATGGTGCATTGCGGACCTTCACGCAGCACAGGCACAGTTGGATGGACTATGCACAAAGATCACCACACTAGCAAAGTAACTCTAGGAAAAGTCACGATGATTGTGTTGGAGGCCCGTTGGGTAGTAGATCACCCCATAGTAGGTGTTTAGGGCTTGAAGCCCGAATTTTGGTCAAGTGCAATGTAAAGACCCCATGAAATGCGGGCGCAGAGCGCGAGAGTATAGGGTTGTCTGCCCTAAAATAATGTAATTAATGTATGGTATGTCGGTTGAACCATGGTCTGCAGACCATGGGATTGTATAAATAGAGAGAGGCTCTAAATGTAAAGTTAGTCATAGTTTTGAAGAAGTAACATGTTCTTTTGGATGATGAATTAGCTCTGAATCTGTAAGTCCGAGTCTTGGGTTGTAGTAGTAGAAAGAGGCTCTGCAGCTGAGTGCGCAAAGGCCTGATAGAGTCTGTAGCTGTGTGTGCAGACCCCTGCAGTTAAGTGCACAGGGTAGAGTTGGGATTGTACTTGAACAAAGAATTAATAAAAGATAAGTTGATTCTAAAATATTGTGTGTTTATGCTTCTGTTATATTTATGCATCTCTTTACAGTTTTGTGATTGCGCGCACTTGTTATGAATGTTGAACGCTTAATGATAATATTGGGTCCACACAATTAAGTTAAGATCTATAATAAAAGCACAATAAGGATAAAGGATCTAGACAACAACTCTTTGCTCTCTTTACAGAGTTGCACGAAAGCAGTCGCACAAGTTGTGAAGGAAAAACGATTGTGCGGAGCAGCAAAAGCATGCAAGGTTAGTTCACGAACTTCCTAGACTTCATCAAGACATCCCTAGGGTTTAGAAACCTAGTTCCAGCAACCTCCCATACTACCTCGAGTGAGACCTCAGTTCGCACACTGCGGGCTGTTGTCGAAAGGGCTGGTAGTTTCGGGATTTGTTTGGCTAAATCACTTCTGAACTTAGGTCAAGCCCCAACAAGCCAACAATCATGTTAACATTTGGGTACATATAGGTTTAGAATCTTCCATGTTGTACCTTTTCAAGATCTATTTGAGATATTTAGTTTGTGAAAGAAAAATACTATCTTTCTTTTGTTGAACTTGTAGACCAAGAAAATAGGTAAGTTCATCAAGCAAGGACATTTCAAATTCTTGCTGCATTATTGAAGCAAAATTCTAACTCATGGATTCTTCATTGCTACCAAAAATGATATCATCAACATAAAAAAAAATAATTATCAATTTATCAGTGTCAATCTTTGTATGTAGATTGTTATCTACTGAACCTTTTGAAAAACCTTGTTGGTGTAGATATTTGTCAAGATGGTAATACCATGGCCTTGGAGCCTGTTTCAGACCATAGAGAGCTTTTTTGAGTCTGCATACAAGTTTTGCATCATTTCCAAGAATAAATCCTTCTGGTTGTTCAATATAAACTTCTTCTTCTAAATCTCCATCAAGACACTTTACTGAAACTTACATTTTCATGTGAAACACAAACAAAACATCCTCTAAACAATACTTTAGCAATCCATCAACATAAAAAAAGAAGAAAATAACCACGAAGAAATAGTAACACAACACTAAATAACAAAGCTCATCAAGTGTAGACTACATCTTTAGGCCCTCGGTCAAGAGTGGGGAGACCATTTCATTATTATATACAAGAAGAAGATGATTGCATAGTAAAAGCTCTATCAACACAAGGATGAAACTCTTATCTCGAGTGGCATGTCTCTCCAGAGATATTTTCTCCTAAAAAGATCTATCACTCACAAGATGTACTCCTTAAACATGAAAAAGGAATGATCTCTCACAAAAGTTGCATAAATGCATTCTCACACATAAGTGGCATAAAGTGGTCCTCTCACACAAGGTGGCATAAAATGGACCTCTCACATAAAGTGGCACAAAAATTTCCTCTTGAATTCACTAATCAGATTCAAATCATACTCATTCATCATCATAATCATCTCACAATCCTAAGACTAGTGGATATAAATATGACCACCTTCTAAAAAATTGTCAACATGACCCACTTTCATTACCGTACCATCCCAATTTTTGTGCAAAAACTAAAATGATGGATTTCCTTCAAAGATTCAGATCTTGATATCCTAATGTAGCATATAGAGATCACCAAAACCTATAACAAACATCCATCCTTTCACCAAAAAAAAAACAAACAAAGTTTCCAAATGCATCATTACACGCCCGAATTTGAAAATGACCTAAAAATCGGCTGCTCAAATGCCAAAATGGATTGCGCCATCACTATAATTAAAAAAAACTTGTGAAATTGAAGTATAAGCATGTCCCCATTTTGAAACTGCCAAATCTAGGCCTCCAGGGAATCTAAAAGATTCAACCTATGGAAAATAGGCTGCTAAGATAAGAAAACCATCTACACCATCAAACTCCTGGAACGATTTTTAGCAATCTAATTATAAAATTGACCCCATTTCGTCACTATCAATTTTGGGTCTCTAAGGAATATAAAAGATTCCTCACAAATTCTAAATCATGGTTCCACCATTCAAGGTTCCATCACTAGTCAGGGTTCTGTCCTTGGTGCATGTCTGTGTCAATGTTCCACTCTTCACTGTTCTACTCAACTGTGCCTTATTCTGTCCAACTCTGCCTGGCTGCCCCGTCATGAATTAAACAATGCTTTATATATTACACCACTGACGGTCTTTCCAAAGACCCAACCAATGGGAAGTTACATGGCAAGCTTGGTTTAGGTTAATGCTTCGTAGATGATTCAAGGTTCAAACTCGTACAAACGTTATTTGTAACATGTTTTTTTGTTGACTATTTGGCGATGGGTAAGATTTGGTGGCTTGTTTAAATGTTGGGGCCACCAGTTGGCTAGTCAGCCCCGATTGGTGTGGGTTCAAGCCCTGCTGGCCCAATTTTAAATGGTGTTCATTATAACTACAGGTTTGTTAGACCATTTTGAAAATATATATTATATATTTGACTGTGGGGTAGCGTGGTTGGTGGACCGGCACCCTTTTTTATTATTTTTTTCCTTAAAACAAACTGAAAAATAGTTTCCAGATTCTTAGGGGTCACCAACAAAATTAACTAGCTGACATTTTGACCAGTTTCAGATACCATTTAATGCCAAATTTTCGCTAGGTTTATTGCCACCAAATTTAGTGAGTTTTCTCATACTTAGCTAGACTACCAAAATTAGTTGTGCTCTAAATTTAGTCGGTGACAAAAGTCGTTCTCTTTGACTTTAAACTTTGACTACCAATAACTTACACATACAAAGTTGGATTATAGTGTCTTCTACATTGTTGGAATCAAAATCACAAGCTCTTTGATCTGGTCCTAGTTTCACTGAAATCCAAAGACTTCAACTTTTGAGCCTCTCCAAAGCCACTTGGATCAATATCTTGAAAATCTAGTTTCTACCTTTTTAATATTTTAATTAATATAAGTGAAAATATATTTTTGATAAAAAAACAAATTTAAGAATTTAAAATATGAATTTGCATACCCAATAAGCTCCACCCATTTCATTTATACTCATTTCAAACATAATATCTATCATTGAAACCTATATTGTAGGCTTACTTATGCCACAATATCTAACTAACTAAAATATCCATATAAATAAAACACTAGTAAACATTGATCACCATTAATCTATGATAGAAATCAAGACACTTACCCCATAATACATCTCACATTTTCATGTTAAAAAAAATCATAAGAATTAACTAAACTATCATAATTTATTATTATTATTATTATTTATAAAAATAATTAATATATGAGTTTAACATATAATCAAAATTGAATCTCACACTTGTGGATGCGACCTTTTTTTAAATTAAGTTGAAAAGAAAAAAGGCATAACTACCTTTGTGATAAATCTCAACTCTATATCTCTTACTACTACTAATCATATTCCATGGATATTTCATGGAGGTTAAATCCCTTCATCTTAGGACATGCTCTTATGTCAAGAAACCAAAAGCAAAGAATAGATAACAAAATATAACTAGAAATTAGATAGAAGATAAAACAACTCTCCAACACCATTTCATATTGAACCAATTGAGTCCTTTATTTGTAGGTACACAATCTAACCAATCTCATTAAATTTGTTGAGGATTTGTTCCAATGAAGAGCCTTATTCATTACAACTGTTTTTGGTAAATATGTGATATCTCAATGGCTATCTTCATGTCAATTAGTTGACTCTCTAGGTCGATCTGATGATCTAGTTGGTTCCTTTGACCATTCATTCGATGATCCTACTAGTTAAGCATTTTGTTCTAGTTGGTTACTCGAGCAACTCGATGACCACTCACTTGACTATCCCACAAGATGATCATTTTACTAACTATCTAGTGTTATTTGACCCTTCAAATGATTATATCTAAAAAATATTGAGGTGTGATGAGCCAACAAAACCTTATGTTCCAACACTCCCCCATCAACATAATGTTATATAGTTTCAAGAGTTAAAATTACATTTATAAGACCATCTACCCCCATATTGCAAATTCCTAAATCCAACGTAGACCACGTAGTTTGAAAAAAATGGGCTAAACCAAAGGTTTCGTAAATATATATGCGAGATGATCATCAACACTGAAATAGACAATAATGACAACCTTCTCTTGAACCAACTATAATATATAGTGAGCATGAATTTTGACATGCTTCATCTTATTATGTGTAATAGGATTATTAGAGACATGAATTCTATCTTTATTTTTCAAAGTAGATAGTATTTGACATATGAATTGGAAATAAAATCCCACCTAGGAGATGGAAAATCCAAACTACCTCCATCCTTGCCCAACTGAAAACTAGTGGAACACAACTTACAATTATGCATGTTGAATCTTTTCAACAAGTCCAATACATACTTAGATTGAGAGATAAAGAGGCCATCAGATAAAGGAAAGACTTGAAGATGAAGAAATAAATGAAAGAGACCAATGTCGGTCATTTCAATTGTATTATTAGTTCAATTCTTCATTAGTACTAGTGATAAGTAAATTATCAATCTATATAGAAAAAATGAAAGTATCACCCGTGTAAAACTTAAATACTATGGCTATATTCACAATGTTTGAACCCAAGATTGAGAAAGAATCGAACAATCTTAACATACCAATTTGGAGAATAGTTCTTAAAACTATATAATAACTTCTATAACCAAAAAAAATATATATTATAATATATCACAAAACTAAGGGGTTTCTCCATGTAACTCTCTTTAGATAAGTATCCATGAAAGAAGGCACCTTTTAACATTTGTCTATGGATTTTCCATACAAAATAATAATAAGTGAAAGAATAAGTTCAACAAAGTTCATAATTGCAAAAGGGGGAAACATTTTAATGTAGTTGATGCCTTCCTACTACAAGAATATTTTCATAACCAAATCAGAGTTATGATATTCAAAGACCCCTTTCGAAGTCAATTTGGGCTTATAGAACCATCAACACTTGACAATTTTTGTTCCTTGTGATAGATGAACTAAATCCCATGTGTGATTCTTCCAAAACTAAAAGACCCCATCCTGCATAGCCTGTTCTAATTCAAGATTTCCTTGTTTTTTAACACAAGCCACCAACATAACACTAACATGTTGTTCGTGATTATAACTTATCCAAATGGTAGAAACATCACCAGCATTTAATCCAATAGATTGAATAGATTTAACAATATACAAAGGAAACATGATGGAAAATGAACACTAGCTTCAAAAAGATAAGCAATAGAGAGTAGCCGAAATATAAAAGAACAATGGTCAATGGAGTAGTTCAAATATGAAAGAAATGTAGAATTAAACCAAATTATTCAACAATGTCAAAAGGATCATCTTAGTACATCCCAGAAGAAGATTTCAATAGAGTAATACCATAATCCTTCTCATTCAAGATTATGCTTCTCCTTATAATTATTTGTTTCTTGATATGGTGAAACAATCAATATGATTTTGACTCATAAAAATAATTCATCATGATGCAAGCATGGCTCTTTGAATCCAATTTATTTCTACAATTGTCAAAAATATTTTCCCAAGAAATGCATCCAAAATCCTTTAGGTGACTGGTAGCGGGTTTCCTATTGTACAAACATTTTATTGGAGTCATATAATTGATAGCTCTAGATAGAACAAGATTTAAAATATAGTTGGCATATTAAACTTATCCAACCCAAAACTTCATCGATAATTGTTTTGCTTGCTAAAGGTATCCAACCATTTCAATGAGAGTGTGATTCTTCCACTTTCCAATGCCATTTTAATGGGAAGTTTGATGAACTGACCTCTACCAGGAGATACCCAACTATGTAAGGTAATCCTCGAATGGTTGATTCACATATCATCAACCATTATCTGATATCAAGCATTTAATAGAGTGACCATATTAATTTTCAACCAAATATAAAATATCTTTGAACCTTTCGAATACATAGCTCTTACTCCTTAAGAAATATGCCCAAGTAAATATTGAAAATTCATCAATAAATGTCATAATATGTCTAGCACTAGCCAATGAAGGATTATTTATGCAATAAATATCACTATAAATAAGCTCCAATGGCTTATGTGCATGCCATGTTTCCAAGAATCAAAATATGTATGATGATGCTTTCGTAGTGCACGTCCCTTATGGAATCCATTAGGTATAAGAACCTTTCATAGGCAAACAACCATATCCGACATTGTCATAGTCCTTATTCTTCGAATGGTCAAATGTTTGATACGTTCATGTCATAGACGGATTCATTAATTTTTGTGTGCCACAAGAGAAATCGGTTCAAGATTCTATAAAGATAGGTCATGAAACTTATATATTCTATCATTCAAGTCAAGAATACCTTCAGAGAAAACCTACTAGTATTTCTTCAAATATTTAGTAGCAAACTACTCTATAAAAAAATCAACAATTTCGTTGATTTGTGTTAATTGCAACAATGATATCAAGTTTATTATCAAACTAGGCACATCATAGGCATTCACAATTCTACCATGTTGACAAGGTACATCACCATGAACAACAATGTTGAGAGCAATGTAATTTCCAATTAAACCTTTTTCTCAATGTCTTTATCTAGGGAGGAAAACAAATAATCTTACAACAAGAATTGATTTCCCATTCATATTGCATGGTATGAGCATGTAGCACTTCAATTATAATTGAGAATGTAAATTTGTCAGTAGATCGACTAGTTGATCATTCATTTTCAAGTGTTTTTCTTTATATTCCAAGTCTTGTCTCTTATTGAAATAATTTTTCTCCACATATCCAACATTTCCATAGTACGTACATGTCTTCTTCTTCTTAATCTTCTTGATTGATTTTTTTGAAATGTGTAACTAGGTCGAGTATTCATAATGACATGTGTAATTATTATTCTATGTAATTGATGTAAAGAGGAACATCAAATTATTTGTAATGCTTAACTCATTGGATTCATGATCAAGAAATTTAATTTTAGTTAAGGCTCCCATTGTGATCCTTTAGGGTTGGTCATCAAGTCATAGATTGTAAGGAGTCATTTTCATGTATCAAATACATGTTACACATTATAAAAGGTTATTTTTATTACCCTCCAAAACCTTGTCACAAGCTCATCTTCATGTCGACTGAAGGATGCTTCTATAATGACAATTCGACTTACCTATATCATAAGTTAGATTATTTTGATGGATGAAATACTATATATAGGGAAGCGCAACCTCCATTTGTGAACAAGAAATTTTATCAAGTAAATATGAAATAAGAAGTGCGAAGATCGCTAAGAAAGGAGCCTCATAACAAACGAAGAGAAGGAAACGAAAAGTGAAGATTTTGTTGTTGTGTATGGGTCTATTTTAGGGCTAATACCTCTACATGTGTGAAGGAAAGAAGAACTTTCTGTTGCATAAAAGGTTCAAGGTCTTGATTTTGTCCAAGATGACAAACCAAGGAAGAAGATAAGTCAAGAATGTAAGATGAATTGATGTAGAATAAGTATCCACCCTAAGTGAAGTGATCAAGGGTATGAAGTTGATAGAAATACTTCCCACGTGCTACAATTAGGGCTTCTGAGGAGACCAATAATTTGAAGTCTAGAACAAGAGGCCAAAAATCTGAAGTATAGCTGAGTTCCAAAGGAAAACAAGTAGTTTGACTATTGTTGACTTGGTCAAGAAGAAGAAGCTAGAAAGAAGGGTTTGTGAATTGGTCTTAGAAAGGGTGTGTCAAGGGTATTTGTATTCATCTTGGTATTCCTCAATTGAAGTCTCTATAAGAAGAAGAATTCATTTGGATTTTCCTCTCAAGTTGGAGAGGTTTTGGCCCTAGATTATCACCTACATCTTGTGTCTCTAATCTCTTTATTGTTTATGCATTGGTAGTATTTTTATGAAGAAGAACACTATAATAATATAAGTCAAGGGAATAAACTAGTCTAAAGAAGTAAAAAAAGCATTCACAAGTAATTATCAAGAGAAGAGAAATCACCTAATTTATTTGCCCTAGATTTCTCAACATGGTATCAGAGCTAAGGTGACAAAGTAAATGAAGGGCATATTATCATGGGACACTCAAGGATAAATACATAAAATCAAATCTAAGAAGATCATATTGGAGTAAATATATAAAAATAAGTATCAAAACCCTAGATCAAAGAATAAGTCTACACCAATAGAAGTCTTGAGATCCTCAAGTCATCAAAAGGACAACAGATACCCTACTCAAGATGAAGGGACTTATAAATCAAGTTTCTTACTAGAGAAGCAAGATCAAGGACATTTTCATCGTCTTCAAAATTTTTAAGAAAATTTCCTCTCATTGAAGCTAGGACCTTACCATTGTAGAATATCATCCAAAAAGCATCAAGAAGTCATCATTGATCGTCATCAACAAGGACATCACCATTAAAGGATCTAAAGTGGCCTCCCTGTTTGTAGGGTCAAGGATCATTCTTGAAGAGAACTATCTTCATGAAGGAGGAGAAGTTTTCTATTAATTATATCAACATCTTCACAAGTAATTATATTTATGTATGAATTTGTCAAAATATATTTTTGCAAGGAAAGCAACAAATTGGTTGGGACTTCAAACAATATTTGCATGGAATAAGAGGATAGATCTAAATCTCATTGAAAATGAGGTGATGGATCATGTCAAAGGATCTATCACCAAACCATTGAAGTAAGATGCTAAACCACTTGCAACGTTTATGAAAGGGGAAGTGAGGCCTCAAACGATTCTCATAGAATCGATCAAGGATCCCCACATTCCAAATGTATCTAAACTCGACACCTCAAAATAAATATATGACAAATTGGTAGAGTTGTTTTATGTAAGAATTATAGGAGAAGTTGTCTCTCTAAGGAAAGAACTCTACAAGATAGGGATATCAAAAGAATAAGGGATATCCTCATACTATGAGGTTATCTTAAATAAGGTATCAACTCCAAGGTCTCGAAGAAATAATGTCTGACAAGGAGATGACCACTGTAGTAATAAATGCACTAGCAGAGGAATGAGGTAACTTTAATTCAAGAATTTATGCGAAGAAATAACCTACTCGATTCTAGGATCTATGGTCTCTATGAAAAAATGAAGAAACCAAATTGAAGGAAAAAACTAATGTAGGATCTAGTGAGCAAAATCAAACATATGCTGCTATGGCAAAGAGAAGAGGAAAGTCTGGGAAATTTGGTCCTCAGAAAAAGAAGAAGAACCTGGCTAAGATTCAATGATATGGATATCAATAATATGGGAATTACAAAAGAGATTGTCCTAATCGCAAGGCAGCCACTAAAAAAAGAGGAAGAAAGAGATCTTTACAATGATTGAGATAACCTTCCTCACATAGTTCTTTTCAAGTTCCTATTTTCAAGTTTTTTTGTTGTAAGATATGGCTTCATGATTCACTATGTAAAATGATAGGATGCATCATGACATCATATAATAATTAAAAGGAATACTCGTGATCATAGAGAAAAATAACTGAAATAGAATTCTATGGAAGTCACCCATGGAAGGATATAGCCCTTGGTAACCTTATTAGAAGCATAACTGGTACTTATGGGAAAAAGAAGAAAAATTCATCTAGTACAAACCTCATCATACATCAATCAAAAGGAAACATCTACTAGATGAGGATACTCAAGATCCTCTATTCGAATCTTCATCGAAAGGTTCATCAATCAAAAGGAAGCAAGTGTTTCATCAAGAACTCCAACTTGTGGGAATTCATGGGATGATGGTATGATGACGAAAGAGGTGAAGTAGATCAAGGGTTTGAAGTTATTTCAATTAAGGAAGCTACTGAGAGAAGTTTAGATGACCTATAGGAAAATGAGGTATGTATGATTTTATTCAATACTGTAAAGTCATGTCATATGGTTGTAGGTAACATGAATAAATTCTCTATCTCAAGAGAATGATAAAAAAAATTATCTCCTCCTTTGTAAGTATGCAGGAAGGCATGGTTCACACATTGTCTAGATGAAATCAACATAATATGTCATCATATGATTTATGAGGTGGTTGGAAAAATTAAAGGAGATATGAATAGAAGTTCTGAGAAGTAAATGTGTGAAGAAAGAAAGAAAAAGATGATCCAATATGAAACTATGGAAAAGAAAATCAACATCGAAGGACTGAGAGATTTGACTAAGATATCTCCATGGTAGATATGAAGACTTTGATGAAGTATGGAAAATGAAAGAGACCCTTAACAATATATATCTTTTGGAGATGTGTCAATGTCTATGCAGGATGCTGATGCAAACTATAAGATGTCATAATGAAAGACCATCACAAAGGTAATTTCGATTTAATGTTCATTCCTTATTTTTTAATGATATATGGATGGGGAAATGTAGGGTTGCTAAGGGAAGATCTACGGATATCTTCCACCATTGATGTCCATTTTATAGGATGAAAGATCCTTAAGGAAACATGGCATGAAAAAGGCGGCATGGCATGAAGGAAGGATAGATAGGAATTAATGGATCACTTTCATATGAAAGGAATAATGACATGACTGACTCATGGATGAAAGTGATGGATGGTATGTGCCCTACAAATAAGTCCTAAAACATGAAGACTCTTGAATAAAGAAAATAAGTTCATGACATTGTGAGGAATAATTATTCAAGCAGTTGGTTTTCCCATCATATCCACCTAATAGATGTTGTAGGTGCCTAATAAGAGGGAGCTTGGAAACAAGTTTCTAACTTGGTATAAACTTAGAAGAAAATTCCTAAGCCAGGAGGGAGATTAGGTACATTCGTTCCATAGGAATGATTACATTCCATCATTATAATAGATATATCCTCCCTAATTAAGAGGGAGAGATAGACACATCATTTTTGTCTTCAACATGGAAGACAGAATGGAAGATTGGGTAAACATCTAGAATCTGATACTCTTTGAGGATGAGTTAGGGCATCCAATATCAGAGTAGTTGTAGAGGATTGATTTTATTTTCGGACTCATAATCTAAGATAAGAATATTCCTAGTGGAACATATTCTAAGAGAACCTGGGGGGAGTATGTTTCGAGAGAGGCAATGATGAGGGTGTATATACATCATTGGCCTTTCCATAATTGAGCTCAGTTCTTGGGGAGAGATAGAGTGGTTAGTCAACACCTTACTATGTGACAATGTTGGATGATATGATGTTATATAGATGGGTTAACAATCTGACTCTTCTTATGAGAATTCTTCAGATTGAGAATGTCCAAGTACCTTGTATGAATTATGAATACCTCCCTAGTTAAGAGGAAGTGTTGAAAAGTGTAACTAGGTTCAGTCTTCATAATGACATGTGTGATTATGATTTTATGTAATTGATGTAAAGAATAAAATAAAGTTATTTTTAATGCTTGACTCATGGGTTTCATGATCAAGGAATTTTATTTTAGTTATGACTCACATTGTGAGCCTTTAGGGTTGGACATCAAGTCATAGAGTCTAAGGAGTCATTTTCATGTATTAAAGACATGTTACACATTCTAAAAGGTTATTTTTATTAGCCTTAAAGACCATTTCACAAGCTCATCTTCATGTCGTCCTAAGGATGCTTCTAGAATGACAAGTCGACTTACCTGTATCACAAATTACCTTATTTTAACGCACAAAATACTATATATAGGCAAAATCTACCTCCCTTTGTGAACAAGAAATTCAGTCAACTAAGTCTACGATAAGAAGTGAGAAGATCACTAAGAAAGGAGCCTTGTTACCAGTGAAGAGAAGGAAATGAAGAGAGAATATTTTGTTGTTTTTTATGGGTCTATTTTAGGGCTAATACCTCCCCACATGTGAAGGAAGGAAGAAATGTCTACTTTATAAAAGGTCGAAGGTCTTGCTTTGGTTTAAGAAGCCAAATCAAGGAAGAACATAAGTCAAGAATGCAAGCCAAATTGATGTAGAAGATGTCTTCACCCTAAATAAAGCAATCAAGGTGTGAAGTTGATGGAAATAATTCCCATGTTCTACAATTAGGGTTTCTGAGGAGACCAAGAATTGCAGGTCTGAAACAGAAGGCCAAAAATTTGAAGTATAGCCAAGTTCCAAAGGAAAGAATCAATTTAACTAACGTTGACTTGGTCAAGAAGAGGAATCTAGAAAGAAGGGTTTGTGACTTGCTCTTGGAAAGGGTGTGTCAAGGGTCTTGGTCTTAGTCTTGGTATTCGTTAATTGAAATCTCTATAAGAATAAGAATTCATTTTGGTTTTCCTCTCAAGCTGGAGAGATGTTGGCCCTAGCTAGTCACCTACATTCTATGTCTCTTATCTCTTTATTGTTTATTATTTAGTAGTTGTTTGGTGAAGAAGAAAAATATAATAATCTAAGTAATGAGAAGGTCCTAATCTAAAGAAGTAAAAAAATAATTCAAAAGAAATTATCAAGAGAAGAGAAATCACCTAATTTCTTTTCCATAGATTTCTCAACAACTCCCATCATGTTTCCAAGGTTTCTGATCAAGATACTCCTATCAAGTTTGACTTTCCTTCTATGCTAGCCTACTCTTTCCTTTGAGCATATCAGAATGGTTCTGATTAATAAGTTTCCCTTCATCAAGCAACCTCTTTTTGTTCTTGATCAATAAATCACAAAATTTATCAAAGGTGTGATCCTTATCATCTTCCTTACATGATCTCTAGTTGGCATGGAATGAAGAACATAACACACTAAAGGTGTCGACAAATTCATCAGGACTAGTTCTATGAGTTTTCCATCTTTCTTTAGATGATTCTTCCCACAATCCCACAATTTCAATTGTTGATATTTGATATGAGCTAAATAGTCCTCGAATATTTCAAAGGAATGAGGATCAAGAGAGATTAAATCTTTTTCTTACTGCCTTACATTCATTGAATTTTTAAAATAATTTCCTTAACTCTTCTTCTAGACTACATGAGGGATGTTAGTCTTGCTCATATGAAAACAAATTTATCAAGAAACATAGTTGTGATTTAAAGGACGGCCTTATCCTTCCTTCCATTGATGATAAAATTCATGTGATCATCCTGTGAATTTGGAATAATTAATTTCATGCACTTCTAGATCCCTTTTCTCTTCAGAAGGGATTCCATATTTGGTGCCCAGATAACATAATTTTCCCCATCCAAAAGAATAGGATCAATCTTGGAAGCCATCGACACAAAAATTCTTAATCCCTATATAAGCCTCGTGTTAACCCTAAAACCCTTATTAAACCCTATAAATTGAGTGATTACATTTCTATCGTTATATTGTAATGTAGGTTAGAACCTCTCATGGTCCCATTTTATTATAATTGTACCATTTGTCTCTTATATATATACTAATGAAACATAATCTTAGGATAATAAAATATTGTATTATACATTATATTCATTGGAAAATATGATTTCTCTCTAAAAAAATATTATGATTATTGATTTCTTATCATTTTTAAGGTGCAATGTTCATAACAATTGATATCAAAGCTCATGATCATAGGTTTTTGTAGCTTCAAATAAATCATTGTTGAATTTTTTGTATAACTTTTTTTCTAGGATATGTTAGAAAGTGAAACTTAGGGAATGTTGAAGTGAAATATTGAGAAACACCTGTTTCAAATTTTTGATCTTGGTTCACTTATTCTCAGAGATATTCTCTAAGGAAGTTAAAGTTCCTAAATGTTCCTGAAATCGTCTTCAAATAGGTTACTCAAAATTTTCACTATAACATGTTGTGTCTAAGGTTTCAAAAAAAAACTTCGAACATAATGAAAAGAAATCTCAATGAACATCTTATTCAAATTTAATATATTAATTCACTTTAATTTTAGATATAAGATCCAAGAAATTTAAGGTTTTTGAATGCTCCTAAAATCAATTGCAAATGCTAGTTTAGATTTTTCATAATAGTGTCTTTCTAGGAGGTTTTAGACAATGAAACATGGAATATATTAAGGAAAAATATTGGGAAACGTATTGCTTAGATTTCAAAATTTTGTTTGTTATAATTTTAGAATTATGCCTATGGAAGTTATGGTTTATGAACCATCCTAAGAAAAAATTTAAATATGTTAGCTTGGTATTTTATCTACACCTTAGTTTTTGCGAATTTTCAGATTGTAAAATAGACATGGATTTCAAGAGACATATAAAAGTACCTTAGGTACAAATTTTAGAATTATATTTGAAGAAATGAACACATGGAACACTAATACATGTTTTCTCATGGGAAGAGGAAAACAATAAGCAATTTTTGGGAAAGTTTCTATAAATTTCACTTCGCACATCAAATCCAGTCGCACCTATGTAATTAGAAAAAAGACATCTAAGTATTATAGCGAAAATTTTTAAATCTAGAAGGACCTAAATCTCAAAGATATATCTCAAAAAAGTTTAGTCAGCCATATACTCTCCAAATTAAGGGTTTAAAGTTATGTAACTTGCAAGCGGCCTAATTGTTGATTAAAAGATCCCATTTTATTTGGTGACTAAAAGTTATGATAAATAGGAGTACTAATACTATTTTCCAACGTGCCTCCGAGGAAATCTACTACACTATTTAATCCAACTGAAGGCTCATCCTTAACTCATGAATAAAGTGAAGACTTAGAATTTAGATTATCCCAATTAGATAAAAGATTGAATGCAATGGTTAGTAGTGTGCTGAAATGGGGTAGATTTATCAAGTTCTCAAGAAAAACTTAAAAGAGAATTGGAAACGAAGATGAATGAAAATAAGGAAGGAATAGAAAATAATATGAATGAAAATAAAGAAGAAATGGAAAAATCCATTAGGGGAGAAATAAAGGAATTACAAAATATTCTATTAAAATATATCCCTGAAAGGGATGTGGAGATAGAAGGAAATCATGAATATAAGGAGAAGCATGGTGTTGAGATTCAATCTCATATGGGGAGTGTGTTATTATAATTGGAGAGCACAAATATTGAATTATAGAAACATAATAATGAATTTTCAATCCAAGATCCACATCATGAAGACTTGAAGTCAACACCAAGGAACTAATACATTCCAAATATCGATATGAAGAAATTTTATGGTAATAATCACTTAACATGGATATCTTAGATGGAACAACACTTTTATCTACGCCAAGTGGAATCCTTAAAAAACATAAATATTGCATCAATGCTTTTACAATTAGACCAATATGTATGGTATCAATGGACTAATGAAATAAAAAATGACTTTTGTTATATCATGGTCCATTTTTACAAAGGAATGCATAGCACATTATATGGGATATTTAGAGAAATACATTCTTCAGTCAATTGGTATATCTTCAATAAAATGGGATACTTACAGACAACATTCAACAATTCCAAAAGTTAAGCCTCAGAGTAAAAAATGTTTTACAAGATCATATGTTAGACCTATTTATGAGAACTTTAAAGGAAAGTATCCAACATGACATGCATCTCTTTAAAACTAAATCTCTAGAGGATTCTTTTAGTCTTGCAAGGGAAGTTGAAAGTAATAATATGGCCATTATAAATTGGACACTAATACCTGTCGAGAGAATCATGCTCCTTTTCGTAAACCAACAAGGTTGAATCTTCAAAAAATGGATGAAGGAAGAGTAGGGGAATATGTTTTAACTGTGACAAGTATAGTAAGGGGCATAAATGTACTCAGGATAACTCATTCTACAATGACAATGAAGATGAAGAATATCAATAAGTGGAACACCACAACACTTAGAGATACAAGAGACTACTCCAACAATCTCTTGTCATGCATTTGTTGACATCAGTACTCCACAATAACTAAATATAGAAGGATATAGAAAAAATAAAAAGGAAATAGTATTGATTGGTTAAGATAGTACCCATAACTTCATCAATTGCAAACTGGAAAAAAATCTTAATTACTTTATATATCTAGCACCAAGATTTCATGTAATGATTGTAGATGGAGGTACAATAAATGATTAAGTGAAGTTCCATAATATTAAGCTAAATATGGGGAGTATTTGTTGGTTTATTCCCATTATTACAATCCACATGGGTGGTGTTGATGTTGTATTAGGGGTCCAGCAGTTACAATAATTGGGGAAAATGGGCATTAATTTTCAAGATATTTTCATAAGATTTTTCTCAAAAGGAAAGAAAATTGAGCTTAAAGATATCCAAGGGAAACCTAGTAAGGTGATAAGCTGTAATAACATGGAAAAAATGTTTTAAAATGTAAACCAAGGTGTAATTGCATAATGGTGTTTATTATATGTTCAAACATCTATATCCTCTGCTCTAGTAGATCTCCAAAAAGTTATCAACAACCATTACAATGTATTTGGAGAGATTCCTAAGGGTATTTCACCCACCTAAGATCATGACCATGTTATTCATTTGCAACTTGGAAGTGTATGACCTAAAATTACACCTTATAGATACCCACATGCATAGAAGAGTGGGATTGAGTATATGGTTAAATAAATGTTAAATGTAGGCATCATCCAAAGTAGCCAGAGTGCTTTCTCTTCACTAGTGGCAATGGTTATAAAAAGTAATGTTCCATGGCCTATGCGTCTAGATTACAAACAACTCAACAAAAGGAAATACAAGATAAGTTTCATATTCTTCTCATTGATGAATTATTAGATGAATTGCATGGATCAATTTTCTTTACTAGGTTGAATCTTCATTTTGGATATCATCAAGATAGAATGAGGCAAGAAGACATTCGCAAAACAACCTTTAGAACATATGAAGGTCATTATTAGACTTTGGTTATCACATTTGGACTAGAATATACACCTTCAACATTTAAAAGCTTGATGAACTCTATTTTCAAACCCTTCCTTAGAAAATTTGTGTTAGTAATTTTTGATGACATACTAATCTATAACAAATATTGGGAAGAGAATGTAAAACATGCTAACAAAGTTTTAACAATATTGGAAGAACAAAAACTATATGCAAATCCTACGAAGTTTTCCTTTTGGGTTCAAGAAGTGGAATATTTGGGTTGTATTGTATCACATGAGGGTGTCAAGGTGGATTGTAACAAAATAGAAGCTATAAGGAAATTGTTATAGATATATTTGGGCACTGCAACCCCAATCTTATATATCAATAATGCAAGGGCTCTTTAACCCCTAAAAGTGTTGTTTCATACCCTAAAGGATCATGGTCAACTAATTACATCATTCCCCAAAAGTTCCCCCTGAAAATCCATTCAGAACTGGCCAAAACTGGACCATACTGACTACTCCACTGTCAAGGTGCGATGCATACTGACTCCTACACTAGCCAGGTGTGATGCATACTAAAGAGGCCTTCTGTTGGGTGTGATGAGCGAGAATGGACAAATGTTTGAGACAGTTTGCTAAGTGGATACTCATGGAATCTTCTAGAAACTTCTACTATTACACTTGCCTCTCTGAATTCACCCAGGGATGAGTAAGAGATCTAAGAAATATCCAAGTGGAATGACACTAATAAAAAACCCAGAGATGACTCACACCCTTGCAAACATCTATAAATGGATCCCTCATCTGAGAGATCTAGAGGCTGGAATTTTGTAATTTGTAAGGAAGTGCTGATAGTTTGTCTCGAGAGGGAACATTGTATTGTTGGGTGTTCTTGCTTTTCATGAGGTGAAGAGGGCTTTGATGCTAGGAGGATGATGCTGGGAGGATAGCTGGGTTGTAATCCTCTCTTCTATTATTAATAAAGTTCTTTGGGCTTTCCTCCATACAATCGTGTATTTGTGAATGTTATTATTTCTAAATGTCATTGTATTCTCATTGTATTTTTTATTATGCAATGCTTATGATATCATAGATTGATATGCTTTGATGGTCTTGTGTTACTTCATTTCTACAGGTATTCTCTAAGCAGGACAAGTAGGAGAAGGGCTGTAAGTTCTGTCAAGGAGGAGAGAAATCAGGCAAGGAGTCAAGCAAAAGATCCATTTTCGTCCCTTTGCTTCTCTCTTATCTATCATACATAGAGGAAATCACAAATTGCTTTGATTGTTTGTTTCTAGGATAGTTGCCAATCCTAGTGGGACAAGCAGATCAAAAAGACACTAGTCTTCTCGAAAACAAAATGGTGTCTCTGCTGGGAAGCGAGTAGTTTGTTTGTTTGTTGTTGATTGTTTGCTTTAAAAACTATAGACAGACCCTGAAGTTAGCCAGATAACCTTCAAATTTCTTTTGCTATGCAATTGCAAAGTAAATGAATGTTGCTTCAGTCAATCTCCAGTTTAGTTTATGAACTAAACATCTGACATACAAGCATCCTAGATTCCCTTGTGGTAGCTCATTAACCTCCCAAGATCATACCCCTGTACTTTTCTCTTTACTATCCATAATAGCTCAACTTAATCCACTGAAATCAACTGTAAATTTGAGCCAAAACCCATCTCAGTTGCGGTCCCTATCCCATCACATTGTCTCTAACTGGAAGCTAGTATGCATCGCATTTATCGTCTAAAGCAGGTGAGATGCATCCCTGTTTCTGTGAAGCACAGGTGCGATGACTGAGTAATCCTATTTCTCTCCTTGAAATTTGGGGGTTTTGTCCTTGTTTTCAGCTCTGTTTGATTGTTTTACTACTTATGAACAGTATCTCATTACTGAAGCCTCCTTGATTTACATATTTCAACCTCCATTGATAAGGATTAGTAAATTTTTATGTATTTGTCCATCACTTATAATCTATTGTCGAAAAGTTGCTTAACTCGAACTGTCGTTTCGTCAAAAAAGAGAAGTGTCGTAAAGTCTTCCTTCTCTAGATAGTCGATTGAAATTTTTATTTTGTAATTGATTTGATTTATTGTTATTTGAAGTGTCGAAAGCATTTTCTATTCGAAATTGAAAAGTGTCATTTAGTCTTCCTTTCCATTTTGAAAAGAAATTGTTGAAATGTCGCTTTGAAAAAAATAATTCAGATATATACTTAGTTCTCTTTTTTTGGAATTCCTCACATTAAGGGAAAGAAAAACAAATACATGCATTTGCATTAGCATTTAGACTGTGTGCAAAAAATGATTTAGGAAAATTGCATTTAGTGTGTGCTCTTTGCTCTTTGGTTGAAAGAATTATAATCTTCCTTCCTTTTTAGCTAGGATTTTCATTGTTAAAAATAAACAATGATTGTTTATCATTTTAGATTGCATATTTAGGAATTTTACATCTACATCATGCGATGAACCTTGAAAGACAAAATTATAAACAAGATCAACTCTAAAATAAATATCAATGAACTTAACAACGCTTTGGAGCCTAATGAAACACATCTAGAGGTCTAGGCTAGAGACGTGTTCCGGCATCGTAAAATCTAATAACTATCATTTTCATCGAAGGTTGGGTGATTCCTCCTCTTTGATATGACAAGTGCTAGCACGGACTTGTGCTCCCCGTACCATCAAGTACATATTGGGAGACCATAATAGGCTTATATCCTTTATCCATAGGAAGCTGTGTCTACCGCCCTATCGATCACAATGCACTGAACACAGGATTCAGGAAGATTGACTGTCGTACATAAGTCCTTGGTAATTTCTTTTTAATTTACCACCAAGGTGTATATTGCAGTTTTGCGATTGGTTTGGTAATACCTCTATCTAGATCTCTAGAGTAGTCACTTTCATTCCTTTCTGACTCCTTATAAGAAAAGGTCCATCTGAGCACTTGTCACTTTAGGCTCATTAAAAATTGAAGGGGACTAGAGTCATCTTTAGCTTTTTCTTGACTCTTAAAAATTGAAAAAGCAAAGTTGTGTCAAAGCATCATTAAAATTTATTTAATTCGGAATAACATCCATGTTCCTGCATTGATCTTAGGTTGTGATAATGGAGTCCACCAATCATGGAATCCCTCTCAAGGGGAATCCTACTCCAGTTTCTTCTTGGGGAAATATTGGTGCTCTATATATGGCCACATTGTCCCTTCCAAGAATCACAATTGGTCTGCCGGTATGGCTATTCTCAACCTCTGTCATTCAAAATAACGTAATTTATCAACAATCGAATCAACGACCCTTTGATACTGAAGTTGATCCTTCACCTTCTACTTCGTTTGTTTCTCCCTCCCCTTCTTCCTCTTCGCTTGGTGAAAATAGTGACACTAGTAATCAAGTAGCTGAGAAGAAGAAGAAAGGGAAGGAGAAGAAGAAAAAGAAGTCAGTTAAGCAAGGGGGCAACCATGAATCATCTGGTGAAAATCCGCACACTAAATCTCCCAAATATCCTTGTGTAATTTTCAAAGGAAGCCATTTTCATTTGGATTGTCCTTGAATTTCGCGAATCTTGAGAGAATGGTCTCCCCATTCACACCATCCAGTGTCATCAACCTCTGGCGATCATGTTGATAGCACACCATCAACTAGTGAAAATCAAGTTCCTGGACGGAAAGGAAAGGTCAAAATTCCATGTGGATTATGTGAAGGGGACCATCACCTTCCTCGTTGTCCTTTTTTGGATGAGGTTAAAATATTCTTGCGTAACCATCCTGCTTCACCACAACGACCTCCATTCGGATACAATAAACTCTCCCCAAGTCCTTTACTAGTTGAAAATCTGACTGACACGACTCAATTGTCAGTCGAAACACCTATCATTGAGGGTGGATCTTCTAAGTCCACACCAGACTAGAGTCAACAGGTCGAGATGGCAGTCAACCTAGTTTTACCTTCAGAAGGTCCACTTTTAGATGATACAATTTCCAAAGAGAATGAGAACGACACCGTTTAAATTCTTTTTGTTAATACAAAGTTTGATGAACTTGGGGGAAATCCGCCCATTCCTTTACAACAGGAGGAAAATACCCTAGTTCAACGGGTTCATTCAACCATTTATTCGGTACCCCCTCCAAGTAGCCTAATCACTTCCTTCGATTTGAATCGACTAGCAAGATCTCGTCTTCCTTCTAATGTACCATTCTGGATCATAGTACATGTTTACAAAATCATTGTGTCTGGTACTATTAGAGATGAAGGGGCTTCAGTGAGTATCCTTTCCTCAACTGCTTGGAAAGCACTTGGTTCACCATCGCTTATGCCTGTGACACAGAATTTGTCAGGCTTTGACAAAGGAAGCAGTCAACCATTAGGGATCCTTCCTAAGTTGCCAATAACTTTGGGAAGGAAAACCATTCACCTGAATGTGATGGTAGTCCAAGGACCTTTAGATTACAATCTACTCCTTGGACGTGACTATGTTTACAACATGGAAGCTATTGTCTCGACACTCTTTTGAGTGATGTGTTTCCTGCATGAAGGCAAAATTTTCACTATTCAGCAGCCTTCATTTCCTGGTTCAAGCACAGCTTCAAGACGAAAATCATCACTAAATGATCTTATTGCGTCAAGAGTGTCTCTGCAACCTTCATTCCGTCTACCTAATTACTGCGAGTAGTCTGGTGAATGTAACGAATCTTAGAGGGCATGCACCCTGGCTTGCTTAGGTGGGCTAACCCAGCTGAAAAGATAGGTTTCCCTATAGGTTATGTGATTGGAAGTGTTATCTCACATCATTCACCTTTGTCTATTTGATGGACAAAGCCAAGGAAGTATTTTGTCTAACCACTGACAAAAATAATCTTGCTTAACCGCAGTGATTTCCATATGATTACCTGGAAACTCTCCTTTTCTCGTTGCTTGGGGGCATGCAAACCTTTTTAGGCCAGCAAAAAATGACCAATTTCATTTTTTTAGCTTTTTAGATTTTTTAGATTTTTAGTTTTCAACTTCTTAGGTTAGGTGATTGGTCTGATCCACTATTCACCTTTTTCTGCACTACAGATGAAGCAAAGGAAGTGTTTGAACCATTATGTGGACGAAACCATCCTACCTAACCTCAGTAGTTCCTTAGCTTTTCAGTTTTTTTAGCTTTTTAGTGTGGTCATTTCTAGCTTACATAAAAAGGAAAAATGAGCAATGTTTCCGCAAGGTTCAAGCTCGTTAAAAAATAAACCCACCTATGAGCAATGTTTCCGCAAGTTTCAAGCTCATTAAAAAATAAACCCACCTATGAGCAATGTTAATGCAAGGTTCAAGCTCGTTAAAAAATAAACCCGCCAATTAGCAATTTTAATGTAAGGTTCAAGCTCGTTAAAAAATAAACCTACCCATGAGAAATGTTATTGCATGGTTCAAGCTCTTTAAAAAATAAACCTACAACTGAGCATATGTTCCCCCGTAGTTCAAGCTCGTTAAAAAATAAACCCACCTTGGGTAGATAACCTTTGTGATTGCCATAATGTCAACCTTTTGAACCTTGGTTGTGTTCCTGCCATCACCTCCATTCTTTTGGTCGATTGTACGCTTCCATTTGATTGTTTACCCTTTTGAGGAACAACTATGATGAGTGATCTTGTTAGCCACCCTCTTCACATCACCATGTTTTGAGAAGTTCCAATCTCACCTGGAACCAGTTGCTAACCTAAACACCACTTGTTCCTAAAAAAAGAACGAGTCTGCTTTAAACTATTTTCAAACTCGTTAAATATGAAAAGATTGTCTAGCAATTGGCCTCTCCAGCTCGCTAAAGTGATTGGGAGTGCCATCCCTCCTGCATATTTTAATATTTTTGGACCTGAGGGATTATCCCATGAAAAGATCGAGTGCTTGTTTTTCTGGCTTGCTAAAGTGATTGAAAAAGCATACCGTACGTATTATTTTATACTTTTTCAGAATTAAGGGGTTATGCTACGAAAAAGGACTGCTAGAGTTTCCTTTTCGTCCCTTTTAAAACTCTCTAAACATGAAAAGGACGAAGTTATCCTTGTCGTTAAACTCATTAAAACAAAAACGACAAACTTGTCTGCCCAGAAAAGAATGAGTTTCACTGTCGCTAGACTCGCTAAAACATACCGATAGGTTTGCCCAAAGGGAAAATTATAGAACAGTGATATGTTATCCTCCTCAAGCTTGACAAAAATAAAGAGGTACTATTCAGTAATGACTGGGGAGAAAGGGAAGAAAACTTAAAGAATTTTATTGGTAGCAGATCACTCTTGAACATGACACTTTCACTCCATCACCATGATTGATTCGGGTTGGGTTATTCCATTCACCGGTCATATAACCATTGGTTCGTTGTACCATCCAACTTTTGGGGTTAATGCTACCAATCCATCTCAGTGTCGCTGATATGGTCAAGAGAAGTCATTCAGAGAATTCACCATCCAATTAATGCCTCATCCACTGCAATACCTTCACCCTCCATTTTTCATGACTGCCATTCCTGAACCTTGTATCATCAGATCGTTTTCACCTCCAGAAAATCATTTGCTTTGTTTCATGTCGTTGATGTGGGATACATTAAGGCCTCCTACGATGGGTCACTTCTTGTCGACAATAAGCTCAATCCAGAAGTTGACTTTAGAAACAACCCTTTTAGTACTTTGAAGCTTGCATGCCTCAATGGCAAGTTTCTCACTTCCGGCGACAGGTTTACATCAATGGCCTTCGACCGAGAGATTTTGTGTGGTGTTCAACATCGGAACATATATTCACACCACGTAAATTGTACTGTAGTACCTTGAGGGTAATTATCATTATCAGTGATTCCTCTCGCACCTGTTAACAGCTTTCATTATTGGCTGGTAATCAGGCGATGTCTTTCCATGTTCGAATTCAAGACATCTTTTCACATGGATCAACTTGTAAATCATGTGAAGATCGAACGAGTTTGAAGACCCCGAATCTATTTTCATCCATCCAGGCTGCGATATAGTCAGGAATACAAAGACATGAAATGTACACAGAAGCTGCACAGATGATCATCAAGCTAAGTGATGATGACTCTACATATAAAGAATCACCAGTCTGCAACTACAGATGATTATCTATTATATGTACATGAAAATGAATTTATAAAGTTGAGCATGGGAATGCCAGCCTCAGCTAGATCATGGAATATTATATTGTGATGATGTATTGTATTGTATCTTATACAGGTCACCTTCCAGTTCGAATACCTTAGATCCTCATGATAAAGCATTTCACCGACATCTAAAGATTTACAACTTTATGCTTTAGGGGGAAAATGTTATAGACATATTTGGGCACTGCAACCCCAATCTTATATGTCGATAAACCAAGGACTCTTTAACCCCAAAAAGTGTTGTTTCATATCGTAAAGGATCATGGTCAACTAATTACATCATTCCCCAGAAGTTCCACTTGAAAAACCACTCAGAATTGGCCAAAATTGGACCATACTGACTGCTCCACTGTCAAGGTGCGATGCATACTGACTCCTACACTAGCCCGGTGCGATGCATACTGAAGAGGCCTTCTATGGGGTGTGATGAGTGAGAATGGACAAATGTCTGAGACAGTTTGCTAAATGGATACTCATGGAATCTTCTAGAAACTTCTCCTATGACACTTGCCTCTCTAAATACACCTAGGTATGAGTAAGAGATCCAAGAAATCCCCAAGTGGAATGACACTAATCAAAAACACAGAGATGACTCACACCCTTGCAGAAATTTATAAATGGATCCCTCATATGAGAGACCTAGAGGCTAGAATTTTGTAATTCGTAGGGAAGTGCTGATAGTTTGTCTTTGAGAGGGAACATTGTATTTTTGGGTGATCTTGCTTTTCATGAGTTGAAGAGGGATTTGATGTTGGGAGGATGATTTTGGATCAGACAACTGGGTTGTAATCCTCTCTTCTATTATTAATAAAGTTCTTTGAGTTTTCCTCCATACAATCGTTTATTTGTGAATGTTATTATTTGTAAATGCCATTGTATGCTCATTATATTTCTGATTCTGAAATTCTTATGATATCATAGATCGAGATGTTTTGATGGTGTTGTGTTAATTCATTTCTACAGGTATTCTCTAAGTGGGACAAGTAGGAGAAGAGTTGCAAGCTCTGTCAAGGAGGAGAGAAATCAAGCAAGGAGTCAAGTGAAAGATCCATGTTGGTCCCTTTGCTTATCTCTTATCTATCATACATAGAGGAAATCGCAAATTGCTTTGATTGTTTGTTTCTAGGATAGCTGCCAATCCTAGTGGGACTAGCAGATCAAAAAGACACTAGTTTCCCCAGAAATAGAAATGGAAAACCTAAATACATTAAATAAACTCAAAGGATTCTTAGGATTAAAAATATATTACTATATTTTTTTTAAGCATTATGGTAAAATAGTAGCACCTCTAACAAAAGTATTGAAGAAGGAATCATTTTCTTAGACTAAAGTAGCATCCAAAGCTTTTGAAAAGCTTAAAGAGGCTATGTGGGAAACATCCATCTTGGTGACACTCGACCTCAAAAAAACTTCATTGTGGATTACGATTCATCATGCGATGGTGTTAATGCAATTTTGATGCAAGAAGGAAGGCCCCTTTCCTTTAAATGTAGCAAACTTAAAGGAATGAATTTACTCAAACCCATTTAAGAAAATGAAATGTTACCCATATTACATGATGTTAAGAAATGGTGTCCATAACTAATAGGAAGACACTTCATAGTAAAAAAAATATCAGGATATTATGAAGTACTTATTGAAACAAATATCATCTTTAGAAGAGCAACAAAAATGGGTCACAAAGATTTTAGGTTATCACTTTGAAATTATCTACAAAAAAGGAAAAAAAATATTATGGTAGATGCACTCCCCAGGAAAGAGGAAGACACAAATGATTTATTATGCGTGATTCCCATTCCATAATTTGACTAAGTGGAAGAAGCAAGCCTTAGAATGGGAGCAATATGAGAATATAAGCATGATCATTCAACAACTACAAGAGCACCTCGATGCAACAAAAAAGGTTTTGCAGAAATTAATTTTTATGGTATCAAGATCACTTATAATAATGTAAGAATTAATAACTCATACGAGAGGTCCTTTCAAAATCACACACTTATCCAATAGGAGGACATTCAAGGTTCTTGAAGACATGTCATAGGATCAATATTTTTTTTTTGGGAAGGTATTAAAACAAATGTGAAAATTTTTATGGTGGAAGGTGTGGTATACCAACAAAATAAGAGATATACAATGAATAATCTAATGGCTCCTTTATCGATTATCCATACCAATATAACATTTGGAAGATATTTCAATGGATTTTTATTAATTTTTTACCAAAATATGAAAGGAAATATTGTCATTCTGGTAGTGGTAGATTGAGTGACAAAGTATTGTGATCCTTTTAAATTAATTACAATGGTAGCAACATTCATGAAACCAATGAAAAAGCTACATGAAATACCAAATATTAGTGTGAACGACAAAGATCCAGTTTTGACTAGAAATTTTTAGACTAAATTAGTTTCTTGTTTGGGTACTCAATTAGCTTTTGGCCCATCTTACTATCTTCAATTTGATGGGGAAAATGAGATTATGAATAAATATTTATAATGATATTTACATTGTCTTGCATCTGATAAGCAATCAAAATAGGTCAAATGGTTGCCCTTGGAAAAATGGTGGAACAACACATCCTTTCATACCTCATAAAAAATTTCACTATTTATGGAACTTTATGGATACCACCCTCCATCCATCACACACCCATGGAAGTGAATATAAAGGCTCACATCATAGAGAACCACATACAACATCAACAAGAGGTTCTCAAGCTATTGAAGGACAACCTGGTTATGGCACAAAATATGATGAAACAACAAGTAGATCAACATCACTGTGAAATGGAATTTTAAGTGGAGTATTGGGTAATTGTGAGATTACAACCATATAGGAAAATTTTCCTCAAGTAATAAAAAAGTACAATAAATTAGCATCGATGTATCATGGACCATATACTATGTTGCATGAGATTGGGACTATGGATTACAAATTGGATTTTACCCTATTTTCATGTGTACATCTAGTATTTCATGTTTCTTACTTAAATAAGGTAATCAATGACAAGATTTTAGTGCAACCTATTCTACCAGAGATTGAGGAAGAAGGAAAAAATAATATTATAATGAGAAGCAATCTTGGAAATAAGGTCTAAGAAACTGAGAAATTGATTAATTACTGAGTACGTCACCAAATGGGAGAACCTACCAATGGAAGAAGTGACATGGGAATATGAGTTAATCATCCAGAAGAGCCTACAAAAAGTCAAGTGTTAAGGAAAACACTTTTTGAAAGTGGAGGGGTATGTTAGGTTATCTATAAGCCCCATGTTAACCCTAAAACCCCTTATTAGGGCCTAGATTTTGAGTGATTACATTTCTTATATTACTACATTTTTATGTAGGCTACATAAGTTTTCATGGTCTCGTTTTATTATAATGTTTTCCTTTGTCTCCTATATGTACTAAGGATACCTAGTCTTAGGATCATCAAATATTGTGTTGTATTATTTTCATTGCAAAAGGAGGTTTCTCCTTCAAAGAGTACTATATTTATTGGTTTATTTTCATTTTTAAGACGTAAGGTTCATAACAATGATCCTGATGCTTATTACTAAAATTTCCTTTGATTACGCAACCCCTATTGGTCGTTTATCAATAAAGCATAAAACGTATCAAATATATGATCCTTACCATATTCCTTGTGTGATCTCCATATGTTGTAGAACAAAGAACATAACACATTATAAGGTGTCCACAAATTCATCAAGACTATTTATATGAGTTTCCCATATTTCTTTAGATGGTTCTTCCCACAATCTCCCAATTTCAATTGTTTCTCTTTAATACAAGCTACAAAATCCTCAACTCTTTCAAAGGAAAGATGATAAAGAGAGATCAACTAATCTTCTAACTGTGTGACCTAACTTTCGTTGACTTTGTCAAATAATAACCTTAGCTTCTTCATGAGGGAAGTTAATATAGCTTTTGTGAAAACAATTTTCTTAAATAATATACTCGTGATGATCCCAATGGCCTTATGCTTCTTTTCGTTGATGATAAAATTCATTTGATCATCCTTCAGGTCTAGAACAATGACCACTATATACTTCCATATCCATTTTCTCTTAAGAAGGGTTTCCATATTTGGTGCCCAAATGACATAATTTTTCTCATTTAAGAGGACAAGATCAATCTTTGAAGCCATCTTCAGAAAAAATATTTGATAGATTTGATCTTTATAAAAAAGGGTTTCATGCAAGAAATCAATTAGCCTAGAATCAATCATGAAAGGATCTCACTTAACATGATTTGAAAACAATGGGGCTAGGTCTTAAACCATTAGCTTTGATACTATTTTGGAACATGCTTTGATGTCAAGAAGCCAAGAGTAAATAGAAAAAATCTAATTATAAATAAAATAGAAGAGAAAATAATTCTCTATGATGATGGGTGGTGTCTAGAGACACAATTTTATCATTAAATTACAACGCTTAATGACCACAATATCACAATACATAATGAACAATGTTGTATTATAGAAATGAGGTGTATGCACCAGTGCAATACCATTTCATATTAAACCCATATTGTCCTTTATTTGTAGGTTCAAAATATAACCAATCTCCTTGAATTGTAGGGGGTTTGATCCAATGAAGAGGCTTGACCATTACAACTAATTTCGATAAATCTACACCATCCCATCAACCATCGTCATTTCAACTAGTTAATTGTCCAAGTCAATTTGACGATCGAATCGATTCCTTTGACTATTCAGTCTATAGTCCCTCTAGTTAACCACTATCTTCTAGTCGGTTACTTGACCAACCCAATGACCACTGATTTGACTGTTTTGCAAGGTCATAATTGGACTAAATATCTAATTTTAATCGACCCTTTGACTAATTATCTTGAGAAGCTCTAGAGGTGTAATGAACCAACATAACCTTAGATTCCAAAACTACCATCCACTCAATAATTATTGATAATTAAATTAAAATTCTAAAAAGTCTATTCTAAAGAAAGGACATGAGCATGGACATAATTATATAATCAATTAAAACAATTACAACTTTTAACTATCCTTCAATATTTTTTGGTTGAGTACAAATTAATAAATATTTTACTATATTTTTTTCTCTTTTATATAAATATGCATTTTGCACAACTTTGTAGAAACATTTAATGTATTACATAAATTTTCCTTTTATATAATATATTAGACAATTTTATCAAATCATTTAAGTTAATTTTCTAAATTAATATTCACATGCTATAATATCTTAGAAATATTATTCTTGCATATATGTGATATATCCAATATGAACATAAAATTTTCCACTTTCTTCTATACTATCGTTACAAACATTAGCTTAATAGAACATAAAACTTCCCACTTTATTTTCCATACTATTGTTACAAAAATTAGTTTAATCAAACATAAAGTTTCTTACTTTATTATGTACTTTTTGGTTTATTATGTACTCTTTGCTATATATATTATAGTTTCATTAATGATCTTACTTTTTGGTATATACATGAGTTGGTAAAAATAGATAATACATAATGAAAATATAGAAAACATTTAAATGATATACATTTAACCATTTAAATATATAATTTTAACAATTTTTTACTTAAATCTTAATCAAATTTATTAAAAATACGTAAAAACCTAAAACATAAACATATTCCAGAACCATTTTTAAATTGATTTACTTAAATGATAATTTACATACCCCCTATTACTATAACATTACATTTATCAAAAAAATATTTGTATTAACATAATTACTTGATTAATCATATTACATAAATATGTAATTTTAAAATATATATTTTCACAATATTGACAGCTAAAATAAAATATATGACATAAATATGTGATTTTATTATAATAATAATTAAAACTATCTTTAATTCACATTTACTCTCTTACATAAACATAATTCACATTCACTCCTATTACATAAATATCATTACTATTATTATGTAAGATATATGTAATATCATTACTATTATTGATGTAGATATTTATATCGCATAATATATATTTAATCCTATTTTAATAATTTGTAATTATATAATAATTGATAATTTCACAACACACAAATTTGACAAATTTACCAGTCAAAATATTTGAATAAATTACCTTTATCATTTATATAACTTTACATATACCATGGAAGTGATAAATAAACTGACCCAAAAACACTATTAATTAACTCAATAATATAACTTTCCCTTTAGATTTATACTTACTATTATAATTTTTCCTATACCATAAAAATGCCAAATAAACTAACCCAAAAACACTATTATTTAACTCAAGAGTATAACTTTCCCATTAAATATATACCTACTCCTGTAACTTTACATACGCCATACCAAATAAACTAAGCCAAAAACACTATTAATTAACTCAATAAAATGACTTTCCCTTCAAATCTATACCTTCGGAGTAAATCAATTTCCTTTTATCCATAATCTATACTTACTGTCACTGAAATCCATCTAAGATCAGGTTCCTGAATTGACTGTTTATATTATTTGTCTCGGTCGAAGAATACAGAAAAGAGTCCAAAATTTTGTGATAAATAAGAATTTTTATAAATATTATTTTACTTAAAAAATAAAAAATCAAATGCTGTTTTAGGGCGGGCAGCTTTAATTAGATTGTGGATTTCCTGAATAGGAAGGAAGGAAGTGTTCAAGGTCAAACAATTTATTTTTAACTATTTCTATCCATTCCAGAATATTTGGGAAATCTCTAATCAAATTAAATTCCAGGTCTTGGAACCTGAAATCTAGCTGTTCAAATTTATACGCACTATTACTGAAATCCATCCTTTAACAAATCTAAACTAGCCTGTCAAATTTATTCACAGTATTACTGGAATCCATCCGCTAACTAGATCTAAATTTATACACAGTATTAATAGAATCCATCCTTCAACTAGAACTAAACTAGCTGTTCAAATTTAACTTAATAGTTCAAAAGCGATGAGGGGCTGCAGGCTGTAGCAATAATCCATGGAAGCTGAGGAATGTAACGACTCATTAAAAAGCCTGTTAGACTCAGACAATTTGTAACGGTGGGGTTTGACACATGCCCTGTATTTTATCTCTTAAAATACTCGGTCTAATTTATATGCATATCAGACAGGATGATGAAATTGAGCAAATAACCATTCACTGCCAAGAAAAAAAGGGTTTATGTTACCTTACAAATGAAATAATTGAAAAAGAACTGTGACTCTTGAAACCCAGTTTCTGGCAGCAAGTATCATGGAAGCAAATCGGCTGCTTGCAACTAATTACAAATAAAGATCAATGCACTTACCTATGATAAAAATGTGATGTAGTTGATGATCCAACATTTTTTTCTGCGACTTCTCCTACATAAAATCTAAAAACTCAATCCCTCCGATTAGCTCAAACATAATGACAAATACATATTCGATGCAGCTAATCGTTGAAGGTTCGAAAAACAGAACTGTTACAACATTATTTATAAATTTCTCTATAGCCATGGTTATCTAAGTTCTGTCGAGGGGCTTCTCCAAGAGAGCAGAGATATAGGTTTCTTTCAGTTCAGCCCCTCTATCCAATTTAGGCGCAACGCCCCATTTCAGCTTATTGAAGCCGAGTTTCTCGATCATTGGCACATAAGTCTTCAGCTGATCCTCGATGCAGAAGAAATGGTCTAGCCAAAACAGGCCTCCGGGCCTCAGAACCCTGTAGATATCATACAATATGAACTCCAGCAGCTCTGTTGGAATCCAGTTACTCAAAACATGCATGGAATGAACAATATCCAGAGTATTATCAAAGAATGGAAGCCTCTGAGTAACAGTAATATACATGGATACAACCCCTCTTGAAGCAATGAAGTTATTGAAGGGCGCATTGAAGTTCATGGAAGTCGTAACAATCGTGACGTTGCGCTCCCTCATTCTCACGGCGAACGTTCCACTCCCGCCTCCGATATCCAGCCCAATTCGAATGGTGTGCTTTTTCAGATTCAAGACCTCGTCGATGGAGTAATCCATGTCCGATCCATAGCTGTTTAGCCACCTGGTTTTCTCTCGGCCTTCCAAATCGAAGCAGTCTTTGCAGTCATCGGAGCCCGGGTGGTTTTTTCGGTCTATCAAACAGCCGTAGCTTTTGCATGTGTGGGCAGTCCAGACCACGCTGGAATCAGGCGGGGTCTTCCAGGTGCTCTCCGGAAAGGGAAAGGGCTCTACATAGTTTGGAGAAGTTGTGGGATAACAGCGCCGTCGAGGAAGAGGCTCGCAGCCTCTGAGCATGAGCTGTTGAGCGAGAATTTCATCGTCCGGGCAGCGGTGGCCGGGCTGGTAATCCATGTATTTGTTCAGGTCGTCCTTGAAGATAGCACAGGCATGGCCGATGGGAGGGTAGATGGTGTCGGAGCCGAAGTTGGAATTGTAGCCGAGGGGGAGTTTTTTCCCAGAGATGAAGCCCTGGAGTTCCTTGGGCATGGAAGCTCTGTTGGGTTCTCCCCATTGAAGCCACGGATCATCTGTCTTGTCCACGATACTCGTCCCCTTTGGCTCCTGAGATGTCGATTTCAAGAACTGGGAGAGTTGAGAGATCTGGTCCATGAGATTCTCAGAGACCATCTTCGAGGATTTGAGTTCGGCCTCAACTCTGAGAAGCTCTTTCTCTGTCTGGTTGAGCTTCGCGATGAGAAATTCATTGGAAGGGGAGGGATTCACTTGAGGAACATAATTGTGAATGGAATTTCCAGGTTCATGATTTTGCAGGGACGTCCAATTGAAGGGACGCGAGAAGAAAAACACAGACAGCACATTTGTGCACAGAACAAGCAACACAATCTGTAATTTCCTCATGAGCCTCTTCGTCCCGTGTGACTCACAGGACTTGGCTTGGGGAGAATTGCTGAGGGCCATGGAAGAAAAAATTACAGGTGCTGTTACAGGGTGCAGGGAGGAAAATAAATCTGTAACATGGGGATGGGTGGAGTTGCTGGGGGTGATCGTCATCCCCGCCCTTGCGGCACCGGTCACAGTTTTCAATGGACTTTGCAGTTTTAAAATGATGGTGGAAATTAGAATACATCTGGAGGCGTGTCTGTATTAACATCGATGTCTGTATACATGGCTACAATAATTTCCCATTACAGACAACAGGCAACAATTTCCGTATAAATCCACTAACGACACGGACAATGAGGTCTTAGGTTTGAATTCATAAGCCACCGGAGTCGGAATTTCGAAATGAAATCGCAAATTTGACAATTTTTTTTATGAATACGTTTATGATTTATACTTATTTTCATGAAACACTATTCATTTTCATGGTTTTGACAACTGCATTTATGATTTAATATATATATTTATATATTTTTATAAAATATTTTAATTTTCTAGTATTGTTTTTCCCCCCTTTAAAATCATGGAATTTGGCAAGATTTGACAAATCTGGCAGAGATTTTTGTAAATCTTGATTATATTGATAAACTTCAAAATTTTGGGTGTCTAGATTTTTTTTTACCAAAATTCCAACTACTTTTAAGTATCCAGAAACACTTATTTTCATGAAACATTATTCATTTAATAAATTTGAGACTTCTATCATCTGCATTTTGTGTGGTTATGTCTTTTGGAGTCATTGCATTATTTTCAAAACAACTTCTATGAGTCATCATCAAAATTATTCATTTTCATAGTTTTGACAACTGCATTTATGGTTTTATTTTACTCCTTTTTATTTTTTATAAAACGTTTTTTGGTTTTATTTTACTCCTTTTTATTTTTTATAAAACATTTTTCTTAATGGTTTGACAAATTTGTAACCCATTATTCTATACTCTTAAAAAATTTACTCATTTTTATAATTTTAGCTCCTTTTTTATTTATTTTATGATTTTTATTTTTCATGAAACGACTACATTTATAATTTATACTTATTTTCATGAACACACTATTCATTTCATGGTTTTGGACAACTGCATTTATGATTTTATATATATATAATATATATATATATATATAATATATATATATATATAACACACGTTATAAAATATTTTTTAATAGTTAGTTTTGTTTTTTTCCCTTTAAATTATGGAATTTTTGGGAAGATTTTGATAAAATTTAGCAGAGATTTTTGTAAATCTTGATTATAGTTGATAAACTTCAAAATTTTAGGTGCCTAGAGGTTTATGATAGTATCTATTTTCACTATCAAAAATATGATTCAAACACTGGCAATACAATTTTTTTTTTTTAACCAAAATTCGGACTACTTTTGAGCATCAAAAAACACTTCTTTTCATGAAACAATATTCATTTTAATAAATTTGAGACTTCTGCCATCTGCATTTTGTGTGGTAACGTGAAACACTTCTTTTCATGAAACATTATTCATTTTAATAAATTTCAGACTACTGCAATCTGTGTTTTGTGTGGTAATGTCTTCCGGAGTCATCACATTATTTTCGAACCAACCTCTATGGTTCATCATCAAGATTATTCATTTTCATGGTTTTGACAACTGCATTTGTGGTTTTATTTTTCACTAATTACTCCTTTTTATTTTTTATAAAACATTTTTTTAATGGTTTGACAAAATTTGTAATCCATTATTCTTTAATTTTAAGAAATTTACTCATTTTTATAATTTTAGCCCTTTTTTATTCATTAATCATTTTTGTGATTTAAATTAAAAATATTGACTATCATTATTATTTAATTATACTTGAGAGGCAAATTCCCTGCAAATATATAATTTGTTGAGTTGAGGCTTTTAGGATCCATATCAAGTTTATGAGAAAAAAAAATTCAGCGTAAATCACATGATAATACATTTGTCAATGTATTTCGAACCAACCACTATAGTTTATCGGTCACATGATTAATACATTTATAGATGTATGTCGAACCAACTTCATCATATTGTTAATTCAAAACACATGGACAAATATATTATCATGTGATTTAAGTTTAATGTTTTTTTTGTGAAATTCATTTATATATAGAGTATGAATTTTATACATGTAGGGTACTTTGGATCGGTATGAATTTTATATCTGTAAAGTACTTGGATCGAGATTGTGACGCGTAAATTTAGCTTTCCACGTTAAAATTTTTCCCGATTGACATATAAAATTATTGCAACGTGGGATACATAATATTTGAATCATTTTGGTGTTAGTCTTTTTGGTTCGGCTGAATTTGGTTTCAAATTCAGTTATTGAGAATTTTGTCTATCTAATTTTGTTTTTTTGGAGTTTGGGTTAAGTGTAAGATTAATATAGATTAATTTTAGGTAGGGATTTAGATTAGATCTAGTCAGTGTTAGTAAGGGTTGAAAAGATATATAGATTAATTTTAGGTAGGGATTTAGATTACATCTAGTCAGTGTTAGTAAGGGTTGAAAAGATAAAATATCTTGAAGTGTAAAATTTTAAAAAAAGTTGAGTTTGATTTTTTTTTAGTTATATATACTGATTATATATAAATTAATTTTTTAATTGTTTTAAGTGTATTTTCGAATATATATAGAATGATTATTTGATTGAAAATTTTTCTTGATAGTGAAATTTTATGAATAACAGACTTAAACTTGATAATCCAATAAATCATTATTGGATTTCAAATATATTTAATATGGAAATATAAGTTAAAAAAAAACTAAAATGTACCATAATAAAATTTAATATGAATTGAAACGTCTTAAATATAAAATTTAAGACAAAAATAGTTTGAAACATAAATATTTGAAGACAAAACTTTATATTTAAGACAAAAAGTTTGAGACAAAAATATTTTAAGACATAACTTTATATTTAAGCCAAAAATATTTTAAGACAAAACTTTATTAGGCGAAGACTTACTATTTCAACTTAAGGTGGATGAGGATCTTTGACTCTTTTTTTTTAATTGATAGCCTAGATTGATTCTCAAGGGAATATGTTCAACGTATGTTTCGTCTAAATGTTTACCAACTTATGTATTGTGTTAGAGAGTTTGTTAGGATGCATTGACTTTTAATAAATTTATTTGGGGTTTTCAAAGCATACCTAATAATTGTCTTATATCTTGGTTCTAAATTATAGAAACTCTTAACACTTATGTTTTTTTTATCAAGATTTGGGATTTTTAAGATTAAGTAAAATCAAAGTAAATAATAATATTTTTGCTACAATAGTTAATTATTGAATACTTCTTATTTCAACTTAAGGTGGATGAGAGCCCTGATCGGGGTGCGAGTTAGAGGGCGACCCCATCAAGACAATTCAAATCATAAGTACATTAAGGTACAACACCACCACCCCCCACATGCTCGAGGTGATGGGTGCAGTGAACTTCTGCATGTATAATACTTCCAACACAGAGGAAGGTAGCAGAGGTTTTTAGGTAAGTTTTTTGTCCAATGGCGAATATAGTGGGAAAGGTGTTAGTAGTCTCCATGGCCAAGTGAGTGTGGTAGAGCGTTTGTGGCAGGGGGACTTTGTAAACAGTTCAATGTAGCATCTCCAGAAGCAACGAAGGTTCCATTAGCTCCAAACGAAGGCAATCAGGGACATAACCTACTTTTTGCTCTGATCCATCATGCACACCTGTGTTTGGTTTGGCATTTGGGTTTTGCATGGGGGGAATTCGCTGGTGTGTGAGGGCATATTGGGTTGGGGGAATTGTCTATTGTCGTTAGTCTGGAAGAAGAACGTCAGCCCCACTGGAAACTCTTTGGCGTTAATTCGCTATGAAATTTTCCTCTCCTGCATCGGGTTAATTTGGCTCTAGGGTAGGGGCATCAATCGTGGGGAATGTTATTGTCTAGATTGGTTTGAAGACCAGGGGGTTAGGTGCTAGGATATTGTTAATGTTTTTTTTAATGTTGAAACTTTATTTCTTATGGCTGAATGGCTTATGGGGTCATACATCCAAGGGCTAGGTTAGAGGGATTGCAGGGTTGTTGTTGCAGGCCAGTCTCATTTCGGGTCTGGGAATTGGTGTGAAACTGGAGCTGGCTATGCCAGCCTCAGATTACTAGGTGAAGGTTTTATGGAAAATGGGTCTTTGGCTAGTTGGCTCTCGGGGTTGTGTAACCAAGGCTTGCGTCGAAATTCCTACGATGTCACTATAGATGGGATGTGCCACCCTAGAGACTATAGGGTCATTAAGGTGGTATTGTATTACCTAGGTTGCGGAATTGGTCACAAAAAATGATGGAATTGGTTATGAGGGGCTTAGAATTTGTGTTTTGGGTTGCTCTGCTAAAGGGCTTGGGACTGGCTAGTTGTCATGGTTTTGCACCCATATCCTAGGGCGAAGCATCTACAAGGGTCATACTAGGTTCAATATTTTTAATTTAGTTTGTTATGCAAAAGGACCTCAGAGGCACGAGATCACATGCACAGTTGGGGTGGCAGACTTCGGTGGGTGGCAGGGCCTATAGGTGGTGGAAAGACAAAGTATATTTTTTCGTCAATTCTAGTTTATTACTTCCATGATAGGTACACGGCGAGGTAAGCTTTCTCGAGCACGAGGGGTTCTGAGGCTCACCTCCTCAAATGCACAGGGAATTGCTAGTTTTTATTTGATTACCAAGCTTTCAGACAGTGTGGCTATGGCTAGAAAAATGAAGACTATGGGTTGAAGCAAGAGACCTCATGTGGATGAGCAAGAGAATGAATCCAGATCCTCGAGAGGGAGACATGAAAGAAAGCCAGTTGTTAACCTCCTCAATGAAGTAGCCTCAACATCCAGGGAGGGGATCAACGAGGAGATTAGTAGACTAATAGAGGAATGGGAAGCCAATATGAACAATGAGGCAAGCACGACCGAGATAGAGATGGAAGACTGACAAATCCTTGTGCCAGCCCCTGTACATAGTCGAGGGCGAGTGATACAGTTCAAGCAGACCCTATATTTATATTAGCTTATGAAAAGTCTCCTAGGCAAGGCCATGGAGAAAATTTCAGTGAGCATGGCAAAAACTGTATAGGAATTTCCCAATTACAAAAAAGATTTCCAAAAGCTGCAAATTTAAATGCAGATAGAAGAAGGATGCCTCGATCGCATTGAGAAACACTTCCCTTCTATGTTCTCACATATAGAGATGTTTGGTTCCAATGCTAAAGATCCAACTCTGGTCAAATCTGCTTCTCCCGAGTAGGATGATTAGAATTTTTGTTTTCTATCATTTTTTATTAGTATTTATGTGGATAGATTTTAGTTTTCAGTTTGCAGTGATATATGCTGATAGGTAAATAAAATATGGTCGTGGACATGATAATCAAACTTATATAGCTTGGATAGAAATACATAGTATTTTTGCTACTAGATGGCTTATTATGCGGTTAGGTAGCCAAACAACTTGGCTTCCCAATGGGAAAGTTGAGGCAGCCTAACCTATTTTATGTGTTTGTAACTTTTTTATTGATTAATTAATGAGAAGGAAGGATCTACCAAGCTTACAAAAAAAAAACTTAAGGTCGACGAGGATCTATTGACTTTTTTTATTAGGTGGATGAGGATTGAATTTTTTCTATTTTTTTAATTGATGATCTACATTGATTCTCAAGGGAATATTCTTGTAACAACTCTCATGAATTCCATGTAATAAAAGTTAAAAACAATAAGCACGGATGAATGGGACACGTATTGCAAGTTGAGTGGTGGGCAAGACATCCTAGTGGGTGTTCATTTGATTTTTTATGGCTAAGGAAATTGGAAAAGGCAATGGATAAGGTTTTGGAAAGGAAAAATGGCATTTTTTGACACATTTATTTATGAAAATAATGGAAATTAGGAGAAAAGGAAGTTGAAAGGTCGTAGGTTGCATGTGAGGAGGAAATTGAAGGAAAAAAATGGAAAATGAAGAAAATAGAGGCCTCATTATTAAAAATGCTTATGCGCAACTTTGGGAAATCTTGGTGAGTTCATTGTTGGAGCTCTCTCCCTTTATTCTCTCTCTCTCTCTCTCTCTCTCTCTCTCTCTCTCTCTCTCTCTCTCTCTCATACTCTTGGAGACTTAGAGTTTTTTTGGAGCACCCTTGGAGGGTGTGGCATATTTGGAAGAGAAGGAAAGTGCAAGAGGGCATCGGGATCAACAACTACATCAAATTTACTTGCAGGTACCAAGTTGCATGTATGATTTCTTCACTAGTTTTGGCATGCATGGCACATACATGTGGCTTGTTGGTTGTGATATGTCATTGGCACAGAGGATTGCCTGGATTGATAGTGGATTGCCTAGCCTTGCCATTTTTTGGATATCCATGGTGATTGTGGGTTTGCTTTCATTGCTTTTCTTAGTTGGTTCTCATGTTTCATTGTCTTGGGTTAAGTTATTAGTCCTAGAAACCCTGGTTCAACAAAAATTCTCGAAGCCCTGTAACAACTTGGGTTGAGTTACTATTCCTGGAAGCCTTGGTTAGACAAATGCTCTGGAATCCCTTAATGGGTTGAGTTACTAGTCCTGGAAGCCTTGGTTGGACAAACGATCTGGAAGCACTATATAAGCTATGGGTTAATGAGTCACTAGTTTTGGAAGCCTTGGTTGGACAAACACTCTAGAAGCTTTGGAATGCTTGGATGGAGACCAATCTGATGATGGTTTTGGTGATTTCTGACCGTGAGGTGTAATCACTGTTTGATGGGTTGAGTTGGATGGCCTATGGAAGCCCTGGATGAGTTTTGATTGATGTGTTCTATGAGATCCCACATTCATGCTTGGAATATGACACGGGCGTGAATGGTTGAAGAGAGATTTGGCTCAACCATTCTATGGTCGGGTGGAATTTGGTAGTTCCATCTCTAATTGATTTATTGCATTTATTAATGAGAAATTCATTCGCTTGATTTTCATGTGAAAATGCACTTATGTATATATGGATTTTGTTGGCTGATATGTTTATGGTATTTTTGTTCCTATTATACTGGTTATATGTACATTTTGCGACAATAGCTATGTATGGCTCTCAACATGTTTTAAGTTGTACATGAATGGATAATATGTCTATGACCTAATAAATGATAATGTAGAAAATGGCATGAGGAAAAATCTACCGCCCATTTATCAAATATTTGCACTTTGTAGACAGGATGTAGGAGCAACGCATCTTGTCGTGAAGGCTTTCCGACCCTTTGACAGACGTCACAAGTCTTAGCAAATTATTTCGAATCTTTATGAATAGTTGGCCACCAGAGTCCTGCGTGTAGTATCTTTCTTTTGGCAGCTTTACCTCCCACATGCCCTCCTGCAACCCCAGCATGGCATTCCCATAACACATAATTTCTTTCATGCTGGAGGATGCATCGCCTCAGTATTTGATCTAAGCCCATATTGTAGAGGTGTCCTGCAATCAGTTGGTAATCTACTTCCCTTACTACCAAGTGTCGTCTCTGTGTTGCCGTATATCCTTTTGGGCATTGACCTATTGGTAATAATGTGGTGATTTCTTCTAGGTGGTCTGGGATTGCCTCTATTCTGAATAAATTGATGTTGGGCAACCGATCATCCACTGCTCCTTCATTCTCCCCTATCTCCAGTCGCAAGAGGTGGTATGGTCCCACATTTAGTCTATTGGGTTTTATGACCACCTTGAAAGTGAATTCCTAGAATAGCAACAACCATTGGCATATTATCCCTTCTAGTACTGGCTTGTTTACGAAGTATTTGAGCATGAAATGGTCTGTAAATAATTTGAATGGTGCGCCCAATAAATAATGCCTAAAATTTTCGAGAGAATAAACCATTGTTAGGGCTTCTCTTTCGGTCGTTGTGTAGTTCCTCTCCATAGTTGACAACTTTATGCTAGCATAGTACATCGAGTGGTCCATATTCTTCTCCCCTGGCTGTGCTAAGACCGCTCCCAATGCTATACCCGACACGTTGATGTGCACATGGAACATTTTGTTCCAATTGACATATACGAGTATCGGTGCACTTACCAGTCTTTCCTTTAACTTATTCAGAGTTGTCTGACAATCCTCATTGCAAGCGAACTCCTCTGTTTTCTTCAACAATTTTTCCAGTGGGGCTATCAATGATGCGTAGTTCCTGATTAATCATCAGTAGTACCCAATCACATGGTGGTTCCATGTGGATGATTGCCGCAACCTTCGCTGCGTCTACACAAACTCCATCCTTGCAAATTATATGGCCTAGTAGTGTTCCAAATGGGACTGCGAAGATACATTTCTTGAGATTTAAAGAAATCTACAGTTGCCTGCACCTTTCAAACATTACTCTTAATAAGCTGGTGTGTTCTTTTAACAGACTATACATTGTCTAGTCATCCATGTACACCTCTATAAATTTGTGAACATAGTCTCGGAATGCAGCTATGACAATCCTTGAGAAGACTACTAGTACATTCTTTAGTTTGAATGGTATCACATTGTATGCATATGACCCCCACTCAGTAGTGAGTGTTGTTTTTCTTTTATCCTCCTCAGTTATTCGAACTTGGTGGTGCCCCAAAAATCCATCTGTCAACAAATATGCTTCTTTCCCCGCCACATTGTCTAGGACTTCATCACTAAAATGCGTCAGGAATGGGTCATGCACACATGCATTGTTAAGGCTTCTGTAATCAACACATACTCTGATCTCGGTTGCATCCTTCATGTTCTGTATGACTATTGGGCTTATCCATTCATCTTCATGCACTGGAAATATGATTCCTGCTTCTAACATTTTGTTGATCTCTTTCTTAACTTTCTCCTTCACCCTTGGGTTTAATCTGTACGGCCTATCCTTTACTGGTCAAGCCTCTGGTCTTAATACAATCCTCATTTCCACTATATTTCCTTTTATCCCCTTCAACTCTCTTACTAAGGCTGGGAAAATGTCCTAATATTCCTGTAGTAGGTCAAAAATATAGTTTGTGGTCTTTTGGTCCCAATAGTCAGCCACAGATGTTATTTTGGGCCTATCCTCCATCCCAACATTTTGCTTCCTTAATTTCATCGATAGAAGGTGGGCACCTCCTGTTGAGGGGCTTTCCCAGATGTCCCTCTCTCATTCTGTTTCCCCGAAGGTTTGGTGTCTCAGTTCATAAAACCCATCCTCCTCTGGCTCTACTTCCACCTTGTTGTAGGTCACATATCTTGGTGACTCCATGTCGTACAGATATTGCAAAAAAAATTCTTTGGACCCTCCTTCAACCAATGGCTCGGGGGTGAGCAAAACCCACTTTGTCGCTCGGAGTGCCTCTGTAATGTGTGCTTCCTTACTTTTGAATGAAAATTTGCTAACAAATAGCACCTCCAAAGCATCCCAATCTGTTGTCCGCTGACGGAGCTCCTCTTAAACATACTAAGCTCAACGTATAGTTTCGAGCGTATGTATAATTGTGTGTACCCATCAGTCCTTCAACATTCACTGGCTCTTCCACTTGGTTATGCAATCCTCGATATGCTTCTCGGGACTTGATTCCCCCAGGTACTTTGCCTTATCATGTGGCTGATCTTCCTCCTGGGCAAATATCTCTTTCATGGCTTGCTTGATGCTCGTCCAGTCTCTTAGTGAATTGTGGTGTGCCTTCCACCATCTTGCCAGTGTTTCCATTAGGGCAATATAAAGAAAGGGACCCTTTTAATCCTCCATTATTTCTTGGTCTATGCTGTTCAAAGTGATGTCCACTTGTTCAAGGCCATAATATTTGGGACAGTTACCCATCTTTGTTCCTATCCAATTTACTCGGGTTACCATTTCACAATGTCTAGTATTTAGTTCATACCTGCCTTGCTGCCACGCATCCAATGCAGTTTCTGAGCTGGTCTTTGAGCCTTGGATACTTCTCCAGCTAATGGAGCCTCCTGCCGTGGGATTTATATAATCTTCCCTCTTCCCTACTGTGAGCATGTAAAGCTAGTCTAGCATTCCTAGTTCATCCTTGTCATCTGTCGGCTCTATGAACCTAGGTCCTTGGTATGGGTCCAACGGTTGGATAACCCTTAATTCTTCTACTTCAAAAATCATGAGTTCTTTCTTTAGGTCGATGACAACATATTTTTTGTAGGCCAAATTGATCCCAAGAAGCATGAGGTATGGGTCCTTATCCCCCATGATGTCAATCACCTCGAATCCAGTGTGTGTCTTCACCCCCACTACATCGACTTCCACATTCTCCAACCTCCCAATGGGCAGTATACAATATTGATGTTCCATCCTTAGTTGAATTCGTGAGTATTTCAGTTGTGGTTGATGTTCCATCCTTAATTGAATTCGTGAGTATTTCATTTGTGGCTTCCCCATTGCCTCCCATGTTTTTCTAAGTAGGATGTTTACATCCGATCATAAGTCTAACATTGTGTCCCTTATCTGGAACCCTACAACCTGTGCATTAATTTCGAACTCTTTGCCACTTCTCCTTTTCTTCCACTTCACTCTTATGGAGTTCTCTTTTGGCAAATATGCGAGTGATCACTCCACTTCCCCTTCTTCTATGGATACTGCAACCTTCAAACATTTTTGCAACTCCTTAAACATGCCTTCATCCTCAACAATCTTTAGGAATAGTTTAAACCATTATTTAATTGTCTGGTCACACTCAAGCACGTGATCCTGCCATTTCTGGTTGTCTCTTTTCTTAGTCATCTCCTCAAACAGCTTAGCTACCTCATGATAAAACTGCCTTTGACGTTCAGGCTGATATACTTTCTATGGAGATGCTACTTTAACAATCAAGTGTGGGTCCATTGTGCTACGATCCTCCCCTGTCATATTTCCTCCTCGGGTGACTATATTAATATTAGTTGCAGGAAGATCATCATCGATCCATAGTTCAACATTAACCAGGTTAGCCCCCCTCTGCCTGGTCCTTTCTTCCCACTTTTCAATGAGTTCCGAACAATCCTTTGTGGCGTGGGTATTAATCCTGCATTGTGAGCACCAAGGTCTCCTCGGGAGCAGGCATTCCCTGGTGACATGCCCCTCCTCATCACAGTTGTAACACCTCATGGGCCCTCTTCCTCTATCTCTCCCTCCTCACCCATTTCCCCCTCGTCCTCCCTGATTTGACTTATTAATTATGAAAGTAGATCTGTCCAACCGTTCTACTAGAGCATCCAGTGCTCTACACTATTTAGTGTGATGCGTTGTAGATGCACAGAACTCATAGTAGTTGTTATTGGGAACGTTGGAGTATTTCTGCAGTATCAGGCACATCTGTGGTAGGCGTCTGTACCCTCTACATATTTAAAAAAACACTTGGCTACTCCTTCCTAGGAAATCTCCTTGTGCTCCTATATCTGCGACTCATGTGGTTAGTGGGGCCCCTGACGACCCCGAGGCTCCCCCTGGATGATTAATCCCTCGCAACCTGGGGTATTTTGTCACAACATGCCCTTCCACCATGCAGTGGGTGTACTATACATTGGGCTTGGATGGTCGTACCGACTCAAGATCCTTCAACTTCTTTGTTAACGTTGCGATCTAGTTCTAGAGACCCATGATCGACGGGTCTTGCAACCTCGTCCCTCCCCTATATTCATGAGGACACCTAGCCATGGCCTCTATTCAGGAAGCTTGCTCCAATGCATCTTAGAGGGTTCCAATTTTTTGTTGCATCAACGACGTTCTGGTTAGGGGCAAGAGTGCCTTGATAAACCAGTCCCGTTGGTGATTTGGGTCCAGGGTGTAACTCAACTTTGTGATAGCATCCTTAAACCTTTGCATGAGCTCCCACGCTGTCTCACCCTCCTTTTTCTTAATTTCTCACAACTCCGACAACACCTTTTGGAATGTCATCATCTCGACAACGGTATGTGAGACAACCGAGTGAATGGTGTCTACACATGGGAAGGTGGGGTACCTGCATGTAACCGTTATAAACCTGACCTATGGATGTTTACATAGACTTGTCGATCTTCCAAATCTGCCTTGAAATTTCCTCCAAATATGTCCTTTGATTTCTGCCATGTAATCTTCCTGTCCTTCTCTATGAATAGTTATGTGTCTAGATAGATTGGAAATTTCATTGACACCTATTCAACTATATCTTTAGTGCTGCTCTCTATAGTGTAATTTGATCGAGCTCTCTTGGAAACCATGTTCCATGTATTGCTGAGAAGTTTCTCAAAAAGTGTTGTACCTGGAGATAGAGAGGATACTCATGGCATGCAAATGTTAGCGTAAAATCACAAAGCACTTGAAGGACTGATCATGCAACAAATTGGGCAATTGTTGGGAAATATTGTGCAATTCTGAATTTCAGAGGTGAGGCACTGTCAGTTGGATCTATACAATGTACAGTCCTAGCTACTAGTGAAAGGTGATGATGATTGGAACTACACAATGCATAGCCCAGTGAGCTTCTTGATGACTGGATCTATGCAATACGCAGTTTAGTCTAGCTTTGATGCTAGCTGGGACTACCCATTGCGCAATCCTAGTGGCAAGACTTTGGGACTAGCCCTTGGAACTATGCAGAGCACAGCTAGAGCCTGTCATTGATAGCCTCTATGCAATTCTTGATGCCAAGGCAGAGCCTTCAGATCCAAAAATGCGGATTGCATGTCAAGAAGAGCTAGATCTAGGCTAAACCAACCCAAATCTACCCAAAGGAAACTTGTAAATGAGTATATCCGAATGCATGAGAAAAGGATGGTGTAGATATGAGTGAATGGTGATTCATGCAATTAAATAAATGCAGGAATCATTCAAATAGAAGAACAATGAATCTTGTGGGGAGAGTCACTGCAACAATAACCATTAGTGCAAAAAATGGGTTATGCATGCGGCTCTGAGGAAAGGTAATGAAAGAAAAAAAAAAAACACTTCTACAAGCTAAAACAAATCAAAAATTCAGTGGTCATTCAATAAAATAGGCAAAACAACACTCACACAAGCCAAGGAAACAAAAGCGACAAAAAAAAGCTGCAAAAGACAAGAAAAGCAAAAATTAGCTGGAAAAGTTGTCCCGGCTATGCCGAAGGCTGTTAGATGCTTGGAGAATGTCAAAGCTCCAAGATTGAATGTGAAAATGATTTATGACGGTATCCATTAAATAGATTTTATTGATTTAAGGTTTATGACGCAAAGGCCAAAAATCTAGGAAATAGCTACAAGTGGTGGCAGTTTCTAAAATTAACTCAAGTATAATGGTGAAGCATGCAATAAAAAAATGCAGGAATCAGTCAAACAAAAGAATAATGAAGCTTGTGGGGAGATTCATCGCAACGGTGACCGTCAGTGCGAAAAATTGGTTATGCATGTGACACTAAATAAATGCAATGAAAAACTTAAAGCAACACTTCTACAAGCTAAAACAAATCAAAACTCCAATGGTCATTCAACGAAATAGGAAAACAATGCTCACAAAAGCCAAGGAAACAAAAGCGACAAAAAAAAGTGAAAAAGTTAAGAAAAGCAAAATTTACTTAGAAAAGTTTTGTCAAAGGTTTCTATACGCCCTAGGAATGCCAGAGCTCCAAGATCGAATGTGAAAATGTGTTCTGGTGGCATCCATTAAATAGATTTGATCAATATAGGGTTTATGACGTAAAGGCCAAAAATCTAGGAAAAAGCACAAAGTGGCAACAGTTTCTAAAATTAACTCAAGTGTAATTCCCACTACTAAAAATAGATCCCTATTTTTTAGGGATGCTTTTTTCTTTTTTTCTTTTTTGGGAAAGGCTGCCATGCATGCATGGACAAATTATGTAGTTTTGGGGGAACCGAGTAACTTACCTGCACATGCATTGGGTAGCAGCTAAGGGAATGCGTCTGCGTAATTCCTGGGTTGAGTGGCTCTAGTTGCCTCTCATTCTTTGTGAAATTTCCCAACTGAAGACACACTGCTAGCTGGGTTTGTGCATTTCTGGTGTCGAAACTCACTATCGAGTTGCACTGCACATTTCTTGACAACAATTCTGGTTGCTCTCTAAGCCTGCACAAATTTCCAAGGTAGTGCAAGAACCAGATTGTAACCAAGTCAAAGGATGTCAGCTTGTGGTTGATCCACAAAGAAATTAAGTGAACATAATTTGTACAATAAGAGATAAAATTGATGAAAGCACAAGTACCTGGGCAGTGCATGACAAGTTGCTGAGATTTTAGTAGGGAGGCTCCAAAACAAAGCGAAGGAAAATTTTTAGAGGGTGGTTGTAGCCACTACAACATTGGCGAAACACTCATAGAACTCCATCTCTCTGTATGGACCTTGTCTTATGTAAAGTGAGTCTAAATCTTTCGGAATATTGCTTGATTCTTTGATCACAATGGTTCCTTCACTAGCTTGAGTTAAAGATATAGTCCCTATGATTCTCTTAATCATCCAGCACACATACCAAGCTAAGACAACTGAGTTGTTTTGATTGGGGATGAGGAGCATATTTATGCACAAGTAGTTATAGACTGTCAGAGTTTAAGTTTCATCTTTGGTGTTGCTCCACTGCCAACAGGCCTGGACAATACCTTGGTGGAGTCACTTTAGGAACACAAGCATCACTCTACTACTAATGATCTTGGACAGTACCCCGACAGAGTTCCTTGCTTCACCTCTCTGCACAAGAAGCCTTTCTCTTCTTTCGACTTTATTTTATTTTATTTTATTGTGATTTTTCAAAGAACTGTACATAGGTGCTTATTTATTTCATGAGGTAGAAGAGGGATCCCAACTTATTGAGAGGAGAAGAGGTTGTCTCTTTAGAGAAGTATGTCATATATATCTCTGACACACTTGTTAATGTTTTCCCCTCACCTTACTCTAGTTGACTGAGTTGACGAGAGTTAACCAAAAATATAAAACCGATTAGAGTAAGCAGTACTAGTTAAAATTGCAAGCATTGTTTTTTCACCAAGACTCACTCCAAACATAATGTATTTTCCATCAGGGTATCATCGACTGAAAGAATGAAATATATTCATAAAGAGAGGGGATGACAGATAACCAAATGTTGATAGTTGTACAAGTCCTCTTGTATTTCACCCTGTTGGTTTCAAGAAGCTAACACAGTTTCATGCGAAACTAATCCTATGGGTACATGAATAATCAAACAAACAAGCAAGAAAAGGACATAACTAAAATGAAAGAAGCTAGGAAAATAAAAACATGAAAACAAAGCAAACGAGAAAGAAAATCAAACAAGAAAGCAAGCACTACTACTCCTACTCCTACACTAAATAATGCATGGGTATTATTACATGAAGTGATATTTCCAATGCATCCACCGATGTATTTGTTGGCCCATGTAGGTGAAGACATGGTTAACAAGAGAGATATTCAGGAAAACTAGGAAGAAAGAAAGATAAAACAATGAAAACCAACATGCTCGAATTTTAAATGCGTCCACGAAAAATAAAAGAGTAAAAGTGCATGACAAACACTCTATAGACGTACCATGGTGTTGAATCACACTGTTCACAGATGAAAAACATGCACACTCTTTTGATATGGACAAACGAGGAAACATGCAGAAAGAAGAAAATTTTCACTTTGCAACATGGCTCGTTATGTATCACTTCAATGCATGAGCGATAGGACCATGAGATTCTCGTGGAGGATGTGAAATCTATAGAATAGATTGATTTTCAAGGTGAACAAGCGAGTGATGAGGATCCTGGGGTGTTTCAATAGATTTGAAATTGGAAGTGGAACTGTCCTCAAGACAAAGAGAACCTGACATAACCATCAGCTCAGGCTGAAGTGTCTCGACAACTTGAGGGGTTCCACTTCACCAGCAGGTAGATCATAAGAGACCGATTTCTTAGAAAGATCAACAGTAAGTGAATCAAAAATCATGATTAAATGAAGGAATGAAGAGATCATGACATCCATAATCAGCAAAATTCAAATATTTTCATCAACATCCTCATGATCTAATGAATCATACAAAGGGGATAATGAGAAACATAATTTTTCACCCTCTGAATTTCAGAAAAGAGAAGATGACAGATTGGGTGGATTCAGAAAGAAAAATTTGTCCTATCTGCGATTAGATGACAGAATGACATCGTTTGTGTTCTATGAATGATCAAAACTAGAAACATCTGGGGATGAATTTTCACAAGAGAAATAAAAAATGATAGAATAAAAAATGATGTTTGGAAAGGGTGAATGAGGTGCAGATGAAACGAGGCCATCCTTCACCATAGGTTCATCTTCAGATTCCCACACATACTCATCAAAATGGACAATGCAATTTGGCTTCTCAACACCAACTCTGTCGACAACTTGATCTCCGTGAATGAAAGATGTGGAGCCCGGAGTGGATGAACACAACATAGTACAATCCAGACGATCAAAGGAACCAAAGGGAAAAGGTTGAGAAGACAAACCTCGTGACAACCATCAGGGATGCATTCCAAATCTGCGCAGATGTTCAAAGTAGGCGGGGTGGGAGGATGTGACAGTTCAATAGGATGGTTTGCAACTTCTCCCACCTCATCCTCCGGAGCTAGAGTTGTGTAATGGGACAAAGATGGAGGGTCACTTGTGAAAAAAACCTTGTCCATCTTAGATTTTGAAGCTCTAACACTGAGGTATGCTGGGAGGGGTTTAAATGATTCCAACTTGTGTTGATTTTTAGATACGTGAAGAAGGCATTGAAATATTTCTTTGAGAAATTTCCAATCAATTTCACCTTCGAGTACTTGAAAAAAGAGATTACAGAAGTGGTCCAAAAATTGCGCAATAGATTCATCAGGGGCTTTCTATAATTTCATATTTTTTTATTTAGTGATTTATGGTAATAAAGATAGAAATCATGAATTAAATCTCTGATCATGCGATCATACGAGTGAATAGAGGTCGTGGGAAATGTGCGACACCATTGCTCAACATGCCCTTCGAATGTGTAAGTGAATATACCATGGAAAACATTGTCCGAGGGGACTTCATTACTCTTGAAGAAACTTAATAAGGAAACTTTGTGTCTTAATAGGGTTGCTCCACCTTCACCGTTGTATTTGATTTGTGACAAGTCATTGATGACATCCTCCGGTGCTTCAAAATCATGTGAATGATAAAAACATGTCGGAGTTGAAATTGTAGTGTAAGTCATGAATCATGAGATTCAAAACAGACTTTGAGAGCTCAACTTGTCATCTAGCCCTCCTTCTAGTACCAAAAATGTTGATGGTGATGGACCCACCAACATGTCAAGGGATCTCCCTAATAAGAAGTCCCAACTAGACCTTAGACTATTTGGAGTAGGATTCCTAGTAGTGGGTTGTAAAGTAGTGCCTTGATCGCAGTAGTGTGTAGAGGTAAGTATGATAACTTTGTCGGAAGCAAGTTTGTCACCTTGCAACGAGTCAAGTGAGATGTATGGGGGTTATAACACACATAGAGGAAAAAGGAAGTGTGTCCCTTACAAGCTTGTAATAGTATGCAGCCTGAAAGGAACACACGAATGGAATGACATCACAGGCTAGAAGAGGAATAGTCCACAATCTAAAGTGACGAGTTAACAAAACAACATGTCTGCAAAAAGATTAATTCAATCGCATACAAAATAGTTCATACACAAATGTGTAAGTGAAATAACATACATTACTAAAGTAACCAGAATAATCGAACTACAATAACAACATATCATATCGATGAAAACATGCTATCTTAGTTATATTATTGAAATTTCCATCAATAAATACACCATTTACAACCACTAGCGTCAATAGTGGAATATTACAGTCAACACCACCTGCTCCTCCAAAGAGATGTACTCGGTCTATGATCTAGAGAAGTCAAGGCTCTTCACAATACTCTCCAAGCCTTCTCTTAGAAATTCCTAGCCAAAAGATTGGCTCCCAAAAGCCTCTACTATGAGTTATGAGGTTCTATATGTAACAAAGGGTGGGGTGACCTTTGAAATTCCCCTTTGAATCTTTGACTACACTCATGACTCTTCACACTACATTATGACTATTCACATTCCACTAATGACACTTGGAATTTCACTTACAATATATTTACAAATAACATACAATTTCCACATATACCCATCTGGGGAAAAATAGGCTTGAGTTAGCCTAAAAATACAAACATCATCACTCGGGGTCTTGGGAAAATACTAACTCGGAAACATCCTCATGATGGTCTTTGGTGACGAACTAATACCAAGCTTTGTACTGCGCTATTGTGTCCCTGTACTATTTGGTGATGTCTTTCTCAAAATAGACTCTTGCCTCCATGGATTCTGAGTATATGATTCTGGAACCTCTATCCAATTCATCTTGAACCATGTACAACATTGTCCTCAGTGTGGCTGGACCACCGATGTACTTCTACATGTTTTCTATGTTCAGATGAAAGTCATTGCTAGTGGCCTCTCACACCAACTACTTTATGTACCTGTTGACCTCCAGCAGGACTTGGTTCTTCTTCATGGCTTGAGTGAGGGTTCTGATTAAAGGGATCCTGTGTATCCTCACTATGACATCCAAACTCTTGAGCAACCATGCATTGGAAGCCTCAATGTTAGTGATGAGTGGAGGGATCTGCTCATAATTTGGGATCAACATCTGAATCTATGTTTTTTCTAGCTCTGCCTCTGACTTCATTATCTTCAACAAGTAAAGAGGGGCTCCATTTTACCACGTTATCCATTCTTGTACATGTGTAACAATGATGTGGATGTCTTTGAGAGTTTGGCCTATCTTCGTGCACTGTTGCTGAGAACCATGTAGATGGACAACTGCCTTGTGCATGGTGACAAATATGTCATTCAGTTTCCACATGGTGGTATCAAAAGTTGATACTTTAGCAAGAATCATTTTTCTCATCTCTACCATAGCGGGCCCTCCGGACTGTTCTATTCTCTTCATGGACTCTTGCAAGTCCTTTACCATATGATCATTATCTGCTATGAAGAACTTGACCTTTGAGTTCATGGCTTCTACATAAGCCTTAGAAGCATTGACCATGGAAGTTGGATGTTTTCTAACATCTACAACTATCACCCTTTCCTCTATGTGTGCAAGTGTTGTGTGATCATCTCGGAGTTGCTCTCTTCGCGCTTGTACAATCCTTTTCCACGACTTATCAAATGGAATATTGTACACATCCTTCTCTGGTCATCATCAAGGATGACAACTTATACTTACTCACTCGGGACTGGTTATGATTCTAGAGGTGGCAAAGTCTTTGGGGTGACCTCGGATTCTCTCAACATGAGGTCAGTGTCTTGGTATTTTGGCTCTTGTTCCAACTCCATGTCTGTTCCTTCAGCCATTTGCTCAATTTGTTGAGAAAGTTTCGAATCTGCACCTGCTCACCCTCCTCTTCATCTACTAGATGCTTTGACTCCTGAACTTATATAAGTGCAATTTGCTCTATCATTGTGCCTTGCCTTTCCTCTTGCTCCTATTTTTTCTTCTCTTCCCTTTCTCTCCTCCTTAGCTCCTACTTTTCTTTCAACTTCTTTTCCATTTCATGCAACTTCCTCTCTACATCTTCCAACCTTTTCTTATCTCTTTTCCTCCATTCTACTCTCCTTTTGCATTGTCGCCTCTTCACCTCTATCTCCAAAGCTACTTTCTCAACAAGAGGATCTTATCTAAACTTGTAGCTTTGCTCAGCCTTTATCCTGCACCAATTTGGTTCTCACTGCCATTGTTGTTGTTGCTTCCTACTGTGTTGATGCCCGTAGAGATGCTTTCCATTCTATAGCCAAGTTGAATGGTTCATTAAGCCTATAGGAGTTGTAACAATATCTCCAAGCGTCTTCCTCTAGCCAATTCCATGCCCTATGGATCAACGAATAATACACCTTCGTGCAATGTTTCTTGCATATGTAGTGGGGATCACACATATTGAAAATCTTGGTGCCAAACTCAAACTTCTTCAAGTACTCGGCCTCGACATCCGCATCCTTCCAGCTCCAAATCTCGTACAATCCAATCTGCAAAGGAAGAGTAGGCCATGGTGACTTCTTCCTCCTGTGTAGTCCTACTGATAACCCTGTGGAGATGTGATACGCAACCTCTTGCATGGCCAACTTATCTGTGGTAGAACTTAGTAGCACATGTGAAGGTTTCTCTCCACCAAACATCTTGATGAAGGTGCCACCAGGTGAGGCATACCAATATGCAATGTTAAGCAATCCCTACATCGCTTCTTGGGACATGCAAGGTGGATCATGCAAGAATATCATCTTGTACATTGAGGTAATGAAGTGGTCAGATATCCTTGCCATGACTCCCTAGTAGCTCCACTCAGATAGAAACTTGCAATGGATGTTCACAACATCATCTGATGGTGTCCATGTCCAACCCATTCCAAGAAACTGTTGTTGCACATAGATTGCATTAAGTAGGTACACGGACATATAGAATATTGCTTGCTCATCCTTAAGCAGATTCCGAGAATTAGACACATGTAATTTCAGTTGAAGATCCAACATGTCCGATTAGTTGAATGAAATTCATTCATTTTCCGATTGATCCAACACAACTATCCAACTGTGTGGAAAGGTCTTTGTGCTCTCTTGACCATACAAGAGGCATGCAAAGATGATCAAGAGTTGGTAGGCCTTCCTGAGTGACTTAGTCTTTTAGACCTGGTTGGGTGTCAAATTGAACTTCAATGGCTCTTTTTCCCAATTCTTCATGATTTCTCTAGTGTTCCCATTGTTGTTGGGAGTAAAGAAGAGTGCATCCATGCGGTTCACCGACTGTGGTAAGTGATACATCTGATGATAGTTTTTCGTCATGAAGGTAGCAAGTTATGTTCCACTAGCACTGCTCAATGTCATCGTCTCGAGATTAGTATGTGAGACAACCCAGTGAATTATGTCTGTACATGGGAAGGCAGGGTACCTGCACGCAACCATGTACAAGTCTAACTTGTGGATGTTGACATAGACCTATCGATCTTCTAGATCTTCCTTGAAACTACCTACAAATTTGTCTTTTATTTCCTACCCTGTAATATTCAATTCCTTCTCTATGAACAATTGTGTGTCTCCATAGACTGGCAAGTTCATTGAAACATGTTTAACTACATCTCCAGTGCTTCTCACTATAGTATCCTTTGATATAGCTCTCTTGGAAAACATGTTGTCTATACTACTGAGAAGCTGCTCAACAACTATTGTACCATGAGACAAAGAGGACACTCATGGCATGCAAATTTCAGCTTAAAATAAAAAATCACTTCAAGGACCGATCATGAAACAAACTCGTCAACTGCTAGGCTAGATTGCACAATTCTGAGTTTCAAAGGTGAGGGACTATCAGTTAGATCTACATAATGCGCAGTACCAGCTGCTAGTGAGAGATGTTGATGAATCGAACTACGCAATGCGTAGTCTAGTGGCATTGCTAATGACTGGATCTACCCAATGAGAAATTCAATATGGCTTTGATATGTTGGCTGGGACTGTGCATTATGTAATCCCAGTGGCAAGAACATGAGACTGTCTCTTCGAAATTCGCAAAGCACAACTGGAGCTAGTCACCAGGAGCCTTTGCGCAATTCTTGGATCCAAGAGAGAGCCCTGAGATCTAGAAATGTGCAGTGTGTGCCAGGAAGAGCTAGATCCGGGCTAAGGAAACCCAAATCTACATAAGGGCAAGTTGCAAACGAGCATATTTTAATGCATGAGGGAAGGATGGTGTAGATATGAGTGAATGGTGATACATGTAATCAAAACAAATGCATCAACCATTCAAATAGAAGAACAATGAATCTTGTGAGGAGAGCCATTGCAACAACTACCATTAGTGGAAAAATTGGGTCATGCATGCAATGCTAAGGAAAGACAATGAAAAACTTAAAACAACACTTCCATAAGTTAGAAAAAATCAAATTGCCAGCAATCTTTCAATAAAACAGGAAAAACAACACTCACACAAGCCAAGGAAACAAAAGTGACAGAAAAAACTACAAAAGACAAGAAAAACAAAACTTACCCAGAAAAGTTGTTCTCACTGTGCCAAAGTTCCTAGATGCCTCAAGGATGCCAGAGCTCTAAGATCAAATTTCCAAATGAGTTCTGGCAATGTCCATTAAATAGATTTGATCAATTTAGGGTTTATGACACGAATGCCAATAATTTCAGAGAAAGCGAAAAGTGGCACCAATTTCTAAAATTAACTCAAGTGTAATTCCCACTACTAAAAAATAGATCCCTATTTTTTAGGGATGCTTTTTTCTTTTTTCTTTTTTTCTTTGTCGGGAAGGCCTGCCATGCATGGATGGAGAAATTGCGCAATTCTAGGGGTAACTAGGAAACTTACGGGCACATGCATCAGGCATCAACTGAGGGAATGCTTCTGCACAATTCCTGGGTTGAGTGGCTTTCGCTGCCTCTCATGCTCTTTGCAATTTACTTGTTTAAGACCAGCTTCCAATTGGGTCTGCGCATTTCTAGAGCCGAAGCTCACTGTCGGGTTGCAGTGTGCATTTTCTAAGAGCAAGGCTGGTTTCCCTCTAGAACTACGCAGATTGCAAGGCAGTGCAAGAACTGGATTGTAACCAAGTCAAAGGAGGTCAGCTTGTGGTTAATCAACAAAGCAAGTAAGCGAACACAAGTTGTACAACAAAATATAAACTTGATAAAAGCACAACTACCTGGGTAGTGCAAGACAAGCTGTTGAGATTTTAGTAGGGAGGCTCCAAGATGAAACGAAGACAAAATTTTGGAGGGTGGTTGTAATTTTTACAACAAAAATATAAGTGAAGAAAAAAAACAAAATGCACAATAGTAAGACTACTTGAAATGTCTTAACCATAAAAAATATTTTTTTCAATTAATTTATATAGTTTTTTTAACTATATAAAAGCATGCGTTCCTCCTAAGAGGTCACAGTTTCAAAACCAAAGGAGGTAGAGTATGTATACCTTCATGGTTGCATGAAGGTAAGTCACTTATCCCACAAACAAAAAAGCCTCATACACTAATTTAATGTTTAGCTTGACCATGATCTTAAAATTAAATAATAATAATAATATTAACATACCCTATCTTTTTATTCAATTCCATAAATTTTGTTAATAACTTTTTTTCAAACACTTATGCTAAAACTTTTAAAATATCTCCATTGATTCACGGATGGTAAATAGGTGAAAAGATCTATCTTAAATAAAAGACCTAATCTCGGGAAAATTAAAAAAGTTAAATCTAAAACGTTCAAATCTTTATGAGAAATCGCACCTGAACTCATAATTGCATAAGCTTTAACCCTCAAAATTTTAGTTGTGAAAAAAAGTTGTTGCTTTGTAGTTATTTCATCTTACTGTTTCAATTGGCTCTTGTATTTGTATTTGAGGTGAGCATTGTTTTATATGTAAAAAAGTTGTTTCTTTGTAGTTATCTCATCTTACTATTTCAATTGGCAGTGGTATTTGAAGTGAGCATTGTTTTATATGTAAGAACACAGTTTGATGCATTAATTTTATTTTTTTTAAATTAAAATTTATGGTAAAATATTTTCAAATAATTCATCGCATTAGCATTAATTTTTTTTAATTAAATAAATTTTTTATTTCATATTAAATAAAACATGGTGGTTCAATTTATCAAGAGCATGAAATAATTTTCCCCACTATTAGGATCATCTTATTTAACATCTTCACAAGGTAGCTTTTTAAATTTTTTCTATAACTTTTTCTTACTTCAGCGAGGGAGTCTGGGTAAGCCACCTTTGAGTCTTGGTAAGCCACCTTTGGTTTCATTATATTTTAGCAAGTGAAAAACAAAAACCAAAACAGATAGAGGGATTATTTTTAACTTATTCATTTGCATGGTATCACTAATAGTTTATAGACCACTTTTGTGATATTTTCTTTTTTATAAATTTAGATAAAGTATATAACAATATGTTCAGCTACACATCCAAAAATATCTATTTCTAGACCTAACAACATAGGACTACACATATAAAGATATCTATTTCTAAACCTAAGGCATCTATTTATGGAAATCACTACAATACCACTATTACCACCAAAGGCTGCAGACTACATCGACTAAAGAAACCTTCCACTTGCCCTTTAAAATCAGGATTTCAAACCATATTTGATGTATAAATTTTAATTATTGCGAGATGACTTGACTTATATGCTACTTCAAATTTTTGCAATGCGTTTGGCTAAGCAATTCATTAAATCATGATTATGAACCATATTTGATGTCTAAAGGACTTGACCTATACGCTACTTCAAGTATTTGCAATTCTTTTGGCTAAGCAGTTCATTTATCTGTGACAGCGTTTTTCATTTATTTTGTTTATTTAATCGGCCATTATTTTATTTGACTTAAAATATAATTTATTTATTTATATTGTTGTTATCCTCTGCTTTTGTTGTTTTTGTCTGCAAATTGAAGTGAAAACATAATATATATTCAGGTTGTTGACTATTTAAAGAAAAATAATTATTATATTACCCTTTTTGTGCTGCTTATCTATTTATTTTTATGTGGTTTTTGTTTTTGCTTATATGATATATTTTAGGCAAGTTTTATTAATGGTTAGGTTTTTAAAATTTTAAAGTTAAATAGAGTTATTTAGCATTGAATTTATAATATGTTTTACATGGTTTTATTTTTGAATTTTAAAAAGTAAAATAAATTTAATTAGCAATTAATTTATTGTTAAATTAGACACTAAATTGCTATATGAAATCTCTTTGTTTTGTTTGTGGAACAAGGGACCCATCTCCACCTAGCTATTTGATTGCTAAGTCTAAGAAGACATACATACTCTACCCCTCTAGTTTTAAACCTTTGTAAAATTGCAAAAATTACTTTTAGAAATTAAAATGCACACAAACATAATATACATCAGATAACAATATTGTTTATTTCAAAAGAAAAATTCTTACAATCTATTTTTTACTATAATTGTATGTTTTTCTTTTACTCCAACCTCTTCACCATTTAAACTACATTCAATTGAGGTGTTGCAAAAGCCCTAATGGTATTGATGCATAAGAGTGGGCAAAAGAGGGAGAAATTTTCACATTCTTACCATTAGTTGTTTACATTAGAGATGTCAATGTTTAGACATTATGAAGTTCCTCAGATTTCTAAGTAAACATCTAGTTATCAAATGTAGCAGATTCAGTTATTTATATTTTTCTTAAATTCATCCAGTAATATTTATTTTTACTGGGTTTTATTGTTGGGTGAAATATAACTTTTGATGTTTATTTAATTCTTTTGTAGATCTTGATTTGTGTTTGAATAATCTAATTTTTACTAGGTTTTATTGTTGGGTGAAATATAACTTTTGATGTTTATTTAATTCTTTTGTAGATTTCGATTTGTGTTTGAATAATCTAATGTATAAAACTGGATGAAGTTTGTTTTAAATATTTGTCTGCTAATAGCTCGTTGTTGTATGGACTATGTAGGCAACTTACGATTATAAGGGAAAATAATATGTAGAGAAATTGGGATGGTTATGGCAAGCAGTTTGGTGTCTTAGCGATGGTTTGGGCGGCTTATTTCAAATTGTCCTATTAGTTTATGAGGGTGCTATTTTCCTTTTGACAAAAGTTGTCATATTTTTTTGGCTAGTAAGTGGTTGTTGTGTCGATTTCGAAAATTCACTTCAAAAAGATTTGTACAATATTAAAATCGGTACATTTTCTGACCTCATGATGTGACCCAGCCTACGCTTCCATGTAGCCTTGGTTATCCACCTGTTTGGGCTTTATGATGCTGGTGTGATTATTTTGTTGTTTTGGCAGTTGTGTGTAAATGTGGATAATAGATATTTTATTTGGGATATGGGAACAATTTAATGAGCTCGTAAATGCCCACCTATGGTCTTCGGGTATGGTTCCCTCCATTTGGTCTTTGCCCGAAATTCTTTTGCTTTCCGGTCATTTGCAATGGTTATGTTCTATTATGAGGCTCTGCAAGGGTTTGTTTGTCACAATGTATGGTTTTCGCTCCGGTGCATATGGAAATCTCTAGTTTCTTTTTTTTTGGGGTATGGTTGTAAGTGAACGTCGGCCTTCCAAACTTGTTTGTGCAGTTGTGAGTGGATTTTCCCTGTGGAACGAGCCTGTCTTGGCTCTAGAGGTGCGCTTGCTTGATTTATTTTTACACAATGAGTCCTTCGTTACTTTTTATTGTCCTTCTGCTATTTGGTTTTGGAATCTAGTCTCTCGGCCAATGATTATTGTTTTCTTTTGTTGATATTCCTTCTATCTCTACTACGATGCGTGAATCGGTTAACTTCTGGTCCCAATGAACTCAAGTGATGCACGGTGGTCTTCCTCGACTACAAACTAGGTAATTTGTTCCCTCCTTGATTTGGATTGACCTTCTTCTGGTATAGTCACTGACCAAGCCTGCTCCTCTTGTCTCAGGCTTCTTTGGTTTGTCGGTGACTCTGTTCCGCAAGTTCCTTGGTCCGGTCGTGCCCAGGTATGTTGCGTTTTCCTTCTGCTTCTATTCTACTCTGGTTCAGGTCTCTCTGTACAGGTATGCTAACCGTAATTCGTCTGGCTTGTGTAGGTCAATGGTTTGACCTGGAGATGAGGATCTCATGCGGTTCAGTCTCCAAACAAGGCAACCCTCTGCCGATAGGCTCTGGCTCTTAAAGTCTGTCAATTTTCAGTTAGGGTCTTTGAGTCTCTGCAGGGTTTGTCACTCGCCGTCTTATAGTTGTGTACAAACTAATCCATCCAACAAATGAAGATTAATTTTGGCTTCAATTATGGTTTTGGTTTGGCTATTCGTTTGGGTAAGGGTTTCCCCTAATGTCAAACCCTAAACTAGGGTTTGTCTGTTCTGTGGATGCTGGGCACTTGTTCTTTTATGAACGAATGTAATATTTACGTTACTTGGAACAATAGCAATATGAACATAAATTATTGATCTCTGTTTGCTTATGAAGATATAAAGATTCGTTTGAAATTACCTTTGTTATGATTTGTTTCTCCCGGCACCCTGTTTCTGATTGTCCTCTCGGTAGACTCGCTATGCTTTACTGTGCTGGATGTGAATTTGACTCGTTTATCCTTCGCTCTAGTTATGGATGTATGTACGTATTAAGTGTTGTTTGTTGTTCTGTGAGGAAAGAAAGAAAAACACGACCTACAATAGTCATTCTTTGTCTTCTAGCATTGTATTCAATAATTCAATGAATGAAATTTAATAGAACAGCATGTAGGCGATGACATAGATGGACAGTTGGAAAAAAAAAAACGTTGTGTCTCTTTTTATTTCTCGCTTCTGGAAAATGCTAAACCTTTTCCCTGTTTTTCATTTCTACATTTCTACATCTTTGTTTACAATTAATTGAAATTGTAGCTACATTCAGTTAAAAACAATATAGTTGTGTAACTATTAGCCCTCGGTTCAATTTACATGACAAGATCTTCATTTAGACATTTTTGTCTCTTCCTCTTTAAGTTGACAAAACAATTACTAAACTGTTGTTTATTAGTGTCAGACAAATAAAAACCCTAACCGACCAATAAATTTTGACTAACACATTAATTAAAAGAAAAACAAAACAAAATCCTACCTCATGTCCTGATAAACTAAACATAAAAGACAATCCAAATGCTAAACCAACTTTCCGACCTGGCAAAGACTTCACCTGGTCATGGCGCCCTAGTTGGATGCTCCTGCATCAGGCTCCCAGGGAAAAAATAAATCATGGCTCTGGTCCATGAGCTTCTCAACTGAAGAACATGTCTTCTCAATCTGCCTGGCATCAAGCCACGAACTGTCCTCAATATGACGATTCTTCCACTTGACTAGGTATTGTAGATACTCCTTCCGCCGAGTTTGTTTAGCCACTTGAGTGTCGAGAATGCTCTCGATCTCGGGAGGTTGAATGTAAGGCATATGTCTCTTCTAAACTTCTCCTCCATCTTGGGTATTCCGTGTAGGCTGTGTGGTTCCATCTTATTCCTTCTCTTCTGGGTCAGTTGTGTAGGGGAACAAGTTTGCTACGTTAAAGATAGGTGAAATACCTATTCCGGGTGGCAATTGTATCTCGTAGGCATTCACCGAAAATTTTAGAAGGACTTTGCAGGGTCCTATCTTCTTATACTTTAATTTATCGTACGTACCCTTAGGGAAGCATTCTTTGCGAAAATGTGCGAGGACTTCATCCCCCACGTTAAACTGTACTTCCCTTCTCTTCAAATATGCTTGTTGTTTATACTTTAGGCTGCTGTCTTGCAATTTAATTTTTACCTGTTCATGCAAATCTCTCATCGTGTTAGCGAAATCTTCTCCATCTGTGCTTCTCCTTTTTTGTAGTCCAAGATCCCGCAATTCATGCACTCCGCAAGGACGCATGCCATACAAGATTTGAAATGGGTTGAAACCTGTGCTACGGTTAGGCGAGTCATTATAAGTGAACTCTACCTGTGCAAGCACTCAATCCCACATTCGCAAATTTTCTCCAACCAGGCTTCGTAGCATGTTTCCCAAACTACTGTTGACAACCTCTGTTTGCCCGTCGATTTGTGGGTGATAAGCAGAACTGTAACTCAGCTGTGTGTCCATTTCCTTCCACAAGGTACACCAAAAGTGTCCCATCAACTTCACATCCTTGTCCGAAAGGATAAATTTAGGCAATCCATGTAACCTGACAACCTCTATGAGAAACAAGTGAGCCACGTGAGTGGCATCACTGGTTTTTTTACAAGGAATAAAATGCGCCATTTTTGAGAATCTATCCACTACTACCATTACTAAGTTGTAGCCTCATTGTGTCTTAGGTAGACCTAAGACAAAGTCCAAGCTGACTGAGTCCCCTATCTGCCTGGAACAGGTAACGGTGTGTACAGTCCCGTGTTTTGACTATGACCCTTTGCTAACTGGCACACTTTGCATCTGGCCACAAATCATTGTACATCCCTCCACATCTTTGGCCAAAATTAAAAATACTGAGCTGCTCAAGTGTCTTGTCCATGCCGAAATGTCCAACTAGATCTCCATTATGCTTCTCTTGACTAATATTCTCCCTCATCGAGCAGTCAGGTATGCACATCTATCTTCCTTTAAACAACAACTTCTCCTGTAGATTGTAGTCCAACCAAGGACTGTTATCTCTCACTAAAGGATTATGACATGCCTCATAGGCCTCCTTAAAATCGGTATCAGTTTGGTATAAGTCTTGTAAGTGCTCAAAACCTAGCACTTGCACAGTGCTTTCATGCAGAAGTAAAGCTCTCCTACTTAGTGCATCTGCCACCTTGTTGGCCTGCCCGCTAATATGCTTCAATACGAAGTTGAAACGCTACAAATACTCCACCCATTTGGCATGTTAGTGGTTCATCTTGTGTTGTTGCATTACATACTGTAGTGCAAAATTATCTGAAAACAACACAAATTCATTTCCCAGTAGATAATGCCTCCAATGTTTTAATGCCTGTATAACAGCATATAACTCCTTATGATACGATGAATATTTCTATCCACTTTCATTCTACTTCTCACTGAAAAGTGCTACAGGCTTATCCTCCTAGCTGAGTACATCTCCAATTGCTGTATCACTAGCATCACAACGAACCTGAAAAAGCTTCTTGAAATCTGGCAATCTTAGGATTGGCCTCCCAGTGATCTTTCTCTTTTAACAACTGGAAACTTCTCTCCACTGCCTCTGTCCTTTGAAAAGGCTGGTTGGCCTTTTTAATGGTGTCCAACATAGGTGCACAAATTTTACTAAAATTCCTTATGAGTTTCCGGTAAAAACTCACTAGTCTGTGAAAGCTATGTACCTCAAATAAATTTTTCGGAGATGGCCAATTCACTATCACTGCCACCTTCTCCGAATCCATCTTCATTTCCTTCTCTACTACTACAAAGACTAAATAAATCAATTCCTTCTGCAAAAAGGTACATTTCTTCAAATTTATTAGCAATTTATTCTGCTGTAATTTTTCCAGCACTTTCCGTATGTGTTGAAGGTGTTCTTCCCTTGTCCTACTAAAAATTAGTATGTCATCGAAGTACACTATCACAAATTTCTCGATGTACTCCTTCAGCATCTCATTCATTAACCTCATGAATGTACTGGGCGCATTGTGCCACCCAAATGGCATGACTAGCCATTCGTACAACCCCTCATTTGTCTTAAAGGTTGTCTTCCAATCATCCCCCTCTCGTATCCAAATCTGATGGTACCCACCCTTCAAGTCTATCGTAGAGAAATATGCTACCCTGCTTAAACAATCCATCATATCATCCATTCGTGGCAGTGAAAACCTGTACCGGATCATGATTTTGTTGATGGCCCTTGAGTCGGTGCACATCCGCCACTCTTCTCCCTTCTTGGGAGCGAGAACCATTGGGACTGCACAAGGGCTTAAGCCTTCCCTTATCAATCCCTTGTCGAATAGTTCTTGCACCTTCTTCCTAATATTTTCATTGTCTTTGGGGCTCATTCGGTATGCCGCTTTGTTCGGAAAACTGGCTCCGGGTATGAAGTCAATATGATGACTTATGCTTCTTTTGGGGGGTAATTTGTCCAACAAGTCATCTAACACTATATTCGTAAATTCCTGCAACATTTGCTGGATTTCTGTAGGTAAATCTGATACCCCTGTATGCAACAACACTGTCCTTGCTTTCTTTACAACTGTGTAACCTATCTCACTGTCCTCAACTTGTTTCAGAAACTGTTTTCCGCTAACCAACAATGTTCTTGGTTCACTTATCTCTGTTGTCCCTTCTTCTTTGATGGGCACAAGTGTATGCTTGATTCCATCCTTGACAAACTTATAACAGTTCGTCACTTCATCGTGTATCTCTTTCCTGTCGTACTGCCAAGGTCTCCCTAGTAGTATGTGACATACATCGATCGGCATGATGTCACAAATGACTTTATCCTTATATTTTCCTATTTGAAACTCCACCTCGCACTATTCATCCACCAACAACTGATGGCCTTTTTGCAGCCATGAAACTCTGTAAGGGTTGGGATGTTTCAAGTGCTTCAACTCCAATTTTTCTACCATCTTCGTGGACACTAAGTTATCAGTACTGCCGTTGTCAATAATTAACTTACAACACTTACCTCGTGACTTAAAAATTGTTCTTAACAAAGCCTTCTGCTGCATCTGTTCGGTGACCTCCTTGACTGGTTTTAACAACACCTTGTGCAGCACCAGGGCTTCCCCTGTCTCTGAAGCATTTTCTGCTTCTTGGGGAGGTGTCACTGCTTCCTCTGGTTGTGCAACATATGCACCCTAGTATCCAGCTTGATCTGCCTCTGGACATTCAGATGATCAGTGTCCCCATGTATGGCACTTGTAACACTGATAACCAGCCCCTCTACCTCAGCCATTTCCCTTGGCTCGCCGAGATGACCTACCGCCTCTCGCGCTATCACCTCTGTTTGCTGATCTGGAAGCTCTGGAACTGCCGCCATCCTCATTGCTACTAGTAGTCCAACCTCTACCATATGACTAGCCTTTTCCCCTATCGGCTCCTCATCCTCTCCAGGAATTCTGCCTTCTAGTAATTTTCTCTTCAACTTTCATTGCACTTTGATACGATTCCTCAGTGTTATTCAGAGACAAAATACTAATTTCATATAAAATATCTAACCTTAACCCATTAACATACCTGGGTGTTCTTTCCATAGTATCCTTTGTATATCCGGCTCTTAAGTTCACTCGATAGAACTCCTCCGTGTGCTCCCTCACCGTCATTCCTTTCTGTTTTAGATTCTGCACCTGCCTGTTTAGTGCAATCTGGTAGTCTTTCAATAGAAATTTGCCCTTTAACTTGGCCACCATCCTTGACCAGGTTTTAATTGGCAACTTTTTCAATCTATTTCTTTCCGTCTGGACACTATCACACCACAGGGTTGCGTGTCCTTTCAATTTCGTTGTAGCAAACTTGACTCTACAATCTTCACTGACTTCCTCACACTCAAAATACTTATCGATCTCCCTAATCCAATCCAATAAAATTTCAATAGACAGGCTGTCGTCATAGGTTGGGAGTTGTGGCTTGGGATTTCTACTTGCCACTAAAATAGACCTCAACAATCTCACTTCTGGGGTCTCGCCTTCTTGTCCATCTGTTGTTGCTTCAGGTTCCTCTTCACTATCATCACCTATTTCTGGGTCTCTTCCTCTCCCTGCCTCTACTACCTCCAAACGGGTAGCAAGAATTCTGATCTCCTCTCTCAGTCCTTCCTCCACTATCCTTTGATCACCTCTGCCACGACCCCGCCTTCCTCTCTCCATTTCTCCAACTAACATAAACAACTCCTCTGATACCACTCTGATGTGATCCAGCCCACACTTCAACGTAGCCTTGGCTATCCACCTATTCGGGCTTTATGATGCTCGTGTGATTATTTTGTTGTTTTGGCGGTTGTGTGTAAATGTGGATACCAATTATTTTATTTTGGGTCTGGGAACAATTTGATGAGCTCGTAAATGCCCACCTACAGTCCTCGGGTATGGTTCCCTCCGTTTGGTCTTTACCTAAAATGCTTTTGCTTTCCGATCGTTCGCAATGGTTCTGTTCTGTTATGAGGCTCTGCAAGGGTTTGTTTGTCACAACGTATGGTTTTCACTCCGGCGTATATGGCAATCTTTGTTTTCTTTTTTGGGTATGGCTATAAGTGAACGTCAGCCTTCCAAACTTGTTTGTGTAGTTGTCAGTGGATTTTCCCTGTGGAACAAGCCTGTCTTGGCTCTGGAGGTGCGCTTGCTTGATTTCTTTTTACATAGTGAGTCCTTCATTTCGTTTTATCATCCTTCTGCTATTTGGTTTCAGAATCTAGTCTCTCGGCCAATGATTATTGTTTGTTGTTGTTGATATTCCTTTTATCTTTGCTATGATGCGTGAATCGGTTAACTTCTGGTCCCAATGAACTCAGGTGACACACGTTGGTCTTCCTCGGCTACAAACCAGGTAATTTGTTCCCTCCTTGATTTGGATTGACCTTCTTCTAGTATAGTCACTGACCAAGCCTGCTCCTCCTATCTCAGGCTTCTTCGGTTTGTCGGTGGCTCTGTTCCACAAGTTCCTTGGTCCGGTCCTACCCCGGTATGTTGCGTTTTCCTTCTGCTTCTGTTCTGCTCTGGTTCAGGTCTCTCTATACAGGTATGCTAACTGTAATTTGTCTAGCTTGTGCAGGTCAATGGTTTGACCTAGATACGAGGATCTCACGTGGTTCGGTCTCGAAAAGAGGCAACCCTCCACCAGTAGGCTTTGGCTCTTAAAGTCTGTCAATTTTCAATTAGGGTCTTTGAGTCTCTGTAGGGTTTGTCACTCGTCGTCTTATAGTTGTGTACAGACTGGTCCGTCCTCATGAATGAAGATTAAGTTTGGCTTCAATTATGGTTTTGGTTTGGTTGTCCGTTTGGGTAAGGGTTTCCCCTAATGTCAAACCCTAGACTAGGGTTTGTCTATTCTGTGGATGTTGGGCACTTGTTGTTTTATGAATGAATGTAATATTTATGTTACTTGGAACAACAACAATATGAACATAAATTATTTATCTTTGTTTGCTTATGAAGATATAAAGATTCGTTAGAAATTAACTTTGTTATGATTTGTTTTTCCCGGCACTCTATTTTTGATTGTCCTCTCAGTAGATTCGCTATGTTTACTATACTGGATGTGAATTTGACTCGTTTATCCTTTGCTCTGGTTGTAGATGTATGTACATACACGGTGTTGTTTTTTGTTCTGTGAGGAAAGAAAAAAAACATGACCTACAGTAGTCGTTCTCTGTCTGCTAGCATTCTATTCAATAATTCAATGAATGAAATTTAATAGCACAGCATGTAGGAAATGACACAGATGGACAGTTAGCAAAAAAAAAATACGTTCTGTCTCTTTTTATTTCTTGATTCTTGAAAATGGTGAACCTTTTCCCTGTTTTTCATTTCTACATTTATACATATTTGTTTACAGTTAATTGAAACTGTAGCTACATTCAGTTAAAAACAATATAGTTGTGTAACTACTAGCCCTCGGTTTGGTTTACATGACAAGATATTCATTTAGAAATTTTTGTATCTTCCTCTTTAAGTTGACAGAACACTTACTAAACTGTTGTTTATTACTGTCAAACAAATAACAACCCTAACCAACCAATAACTTTTGACTAACACGGCAATTAAAAGAAAAATAAAACAAAATCCTACCTCATGTCCTAATAAACTAAACATAAAAGACAATCCAAATGCTAAATCAACTTTCCAACCTAGTAGAGACTTCACCCAGTCATGGTGCCCTAGTTGGATTCTCCTGCATTAGGCTCCTGGGGCAAAGAGAAATCATGGCTCCGATCCATGAGCTTCTCGACTGAAGAACTTGTCTGCTCAATCTGCTTGGCATCAAGCCACGAACTGTCCTAAGGACGGTTCTTCCACTTGACTAGGCATTGCAAATACTAATTCTGCCGAGTTTAGCCACCTGAGTGTCGAGAATTCTCTCGATCTCAGGAGGTTGAACGTAAGGCATCTGTCTCTTCCAAGCTTCTCCTCCATCTTGGGTATTCTGTGTAGGCCGCGTGCTTCCATTTTCTTCCTTGTTTTCTGGGTCAACCGTGTAGGGGAATAGGTCTACTACGTTAAAGATAGGTGAAATGCCTATTCCAAGTGGCAACTGTATCTCGTAGGCATTCGCCGAAAATTTCTGAAGGACTTTGTAGGGTCCTATCTTCTTATACTTTAATTTATTGTACGTACCCTTAGGGAAGCGTTCTTTGCACAAATGCATGAGGACTTCATCCCCCACGCTAAACTGTACTTCCCTTCTCTTCAAATCTGCTTGTTGTTTATACTTTAGGCTGTTGTCCTGCAATTTAATTTTTACCTATTCATGAAAATATCTCATCGTGTTAGCGAAATATTCTCCATCTGTGCTTCATCTTTCTTGCAGTCCAAGATCCCGCAATTCATGCACTCCATGAGGATGCATGCCGTACAGGATCTAAAATTGGTTGAAACCTGTGCTACGGTTAGGCGAGTCGTTATAAGCGAACTCTACCTGTGCAAGCACTTGATCCCACATCCACGAATTCTCTCCAACCAGGCTTCATAGCAGGTTTCCCAGACTCCTGTTGACAACCTCTGTTTTCCCATCAGTTTGCAGGTGATAAGCAGAACTGTAACTCAGTTGTGTGTCCATTTTCTTCCACAACGTATGCCAAAAGTATCCTATGAACTTCACATCCCTGTCCAAAAGGATAGATTTAGGAAATCCATGTAACCTGACAACCTATGTTAAAAAAAAGTGAGCCATGTGAGTGGCATCACTGGTTTTTTTGCAAGGAATAAAATGTGTCATTTTTGAGAATCTGTCCACTACTACCATTACCAAGTCGTAGCCTCGTTGTGTCTTAAGTATACCTAAGACAAAGTCCAAGCTGACGGAGTCCCACGGTCTGCCTGGAACATGTAACGGTGTGTACAGTCCCATCTTTTGACTGTGACCCTTTGCTAACTGGCACACTTTACATCTAGCCACAAATCGTTGTACATCCCTCCGCATCTTTGGCCAAAAGTAGAAATGACTGAGATGCTCAAGTGTCTTGTCCATACCAAAATGTCCGGCCAGACCTCCACTATGCTTCTCTTGAATAATATTCTCTCTCATCGAGCAGTCAGGTATGCACAGATGTCCTCCCTTAAATAGCAACTTCTCTTGTAGATTGTAGTCCAACCAAGGGCTGTTATCTCTCACTAAGGGATTTTGACATGCCTCATAGGCCTCCTTAAAATCTGTATCAGTCTAGTATAAGTCTTGTAAGTGCTCAAAACCCAGCACTTGCACAGTTCTTTCCTCCAGAAGTAAAGCTCTCCTACTTAGTGTATCCACCACCTTGTTGGCCTACCTACTAATATGCTTCAATATGAAGTTGAAACTCTGCAAATACTCCTCCCATTTGGCGTGTTTGTGGTTCAGCTTGTGTTGTTGCATTACATACCGTAGTGCAGAATTATTTGAAAACAACACAAATTCATTTCCCAATAGATAATGCCTTGAGTGTTTTAATGCCTGTATAACAACATAGAACTCCCTATTATACGATGAATATTTCTGTCAACCTTCATTCAGCTTCTCGCTGAAAAATGCTACAGGCTTATCCTCCTGGTTGAGTACAGCTCCAATTGTTGTACTGCTAGCATCACAACGAACCTAAAAAAGCTTCTTGAAATCTGGAAATCTCAGGATCGACCTCTTAGCGATATTTCTCTTTAACAACTGGAAACTTCTCTCCGCTACCTCTGTCCATCGAAAAGGCTGGTTGGCCTTTTTAATGGTGTCCAACATAGTGCACAATTTTCACTAAAATTCCTTATGAATTTCCGGTAAAAACTCACTAGTCTATGAAAGCTGCGTACCTCAAATAAATTTTTTGGAGATGGCAAATTCACTATCACTACCACCTTCTCCGGATCCATCTTCAATTCATTCTCTGCTACTACAAAACCCAAATAAATCAATTCCTTCTGCAGAAAGGTACATTTCTTCAAATTTATTAGCAGTTTATTTTGCTGTAATTTTTCCAGCACTTTCCATACGTATTGAAGGTGTTCTTCCCTTGTCCTGTTGAACAATTAGTATGTCATCTAGGTACACTATCACAAATTTCCCGATGTATTCCTTTAACTTCATGATGCACTGGGCTCATTGCTCAACCCAAATGGCATGACCAGCCATTCGTATAGCCCCTCATTTGTCTTAAAGGCTATCTTCCATTTGTCCCCCTCTCGTATTCGAATCTGATGGTACCTGCTCTTCAAGTCTATCATAGAGAAATATGCTACCACGCTTAAAAAATCCATCATATCATCCATTCGTGGCAGTGGAAACCTATACCAGATGGTGATTTTGTTGATGGCCCTTGAGTTGGCGCACATCCGCCACTCTCCTCCCTTCTTGGGAGCGAGAACCATTGGTACTGTACAAGGGCTTAAGCTTTACCTTATCAATCCCTAGTCCAAAAGTTCTTGCACCTGCTTCCTAATCTCTTCATTGTCTTTGGGCCTCATTTGATATGCCGCTTTGTTCGAAAAACTGGCTCCGAGTATGAAGTCAATATGATGACTTATGCTTCTTTTGGGGGGTTATTTGTTCGGCAAGTCATCTACCACTATATCTGTAAATTCCTACAACATTTGCTGGCTTTCTGTAGGTAAATCTGATACCTCTGTATGCAACAACACTGTCCTTGCTTTCTTTACAACTGCGTAACCTATCTCACTATCCTCAACTTGTTTCAGAAACTGTTTTCCGCTAACCAAAAATGTTCTTAGTTCACTTGTCTCTGCTATCCCTTCTTCTTTGATGGGCACAAGCATATGCTTGATTCCATCCTTGACAAACTTATAACAGTTTGTCACTCCATCGTTTATCACTTTCCTGTCATACTACCAAGGTCTCCCTAGCAGTATGTGACATACATCCATCAGCATGATGTCACAAACAACTTTATCCTTATATTTTCCTATTTGAAACTCCACCTCGCACTGTTCATCCACCAACAATTGATGGCCTTTTTGTAGCCATGAAACTCGGTAAGGGTTGGGATGTTTCAAGCGCTTCAACTCCAATTTTTCTACCATCTGTATGGACACTAAGTTATCAGTACTGCCGCTGTCAATAATTAACTTACAACACTTACCTTGTTACTTACAAATTGTTCTAAACAAAGCCTTCCACTGCATTTGTTTGGTGAACTCCTTGATTGGTTTTAACAACACCTTGTGCAACACCAGGGTTTCCCTTGTCTCTGGAGCATTTTTTGCTTCTTGGGTAGGTGTCGCTACTTCCTTTGGTTGTGCAACATTTGCACCTCGTTGTCCAGCTTGATCTGCCTTTGGACATTCAAATGATCAGTGTCCCCATTTATGACACCTGTAACACTGATAACCAACCCCTCTACCTTGGTCATTTCGCCTGCCTCGCTCAGATGACCTACCACCTCTCGCACTATCACCTCTGTTTGCTGATCCGGAAGCTCTAGAACTTCTGCCTTCCTCATTGGTACTAGCAGTCCGGCCTCTGCCATATGACTGGCCTTTTCCCTCTGCCAGCTCCTCATCCTCTCTGGGCATTCTGCCTTCTAGTAATTGTCTCTTCATCTTTCATCGCACTCTGATACGCTTCCTTAGTGTTCTTCGGAGACAAAATACTGATTTCATCTAAAATATCTAACCTTAACCCATTAATATAATTGGCTATTCTTTCCGCAGTATCCTCTATATATCCAGCTCGTAAGTTCACTCGATAGAATTCCTCCGTGTACTCCTTCACTGTCATTCCTTTTTGTTTCAGATTCTACACCTGCCTTTGTAGTGCAATATAGTAGTTTTTCGGCAGAAATATGCCCTTTAACTTGGCCCATCCATGACTAGGTTTTAATTGGCAACTTTTTCAATCTCTTTCTTTCCGTTTGGACACTATCCCACCATAGGGCTACGTGTCCTTTCAATTTCGCCACAGTGAGCTTGACTTTGCGGTCTTCGCCGACTTCCTCACACTCAAAATACTTATCCATCTCACTAATCCAATCCAATAAAACTTCTATAGACAAGCTGTCATCATAGGTTGGGAGTTTTGGCTTCGGCTTGCTACTTGCCACTAAAACATACCTCAAAAATCTCACTTCTGGGGTCTTTCCTTCTGGTCCATCTGTCGCTGCTTCAGGTTCCTCTTCGTTATCATCACCTTTTTTTGGGTCTCTTCTTCTCCTTGCCTCTACCACCTCCAAATGGGCAGCAAGAATTTTGATCTCCTCTCTCAGTCTTTCCTCCGCTATCCTTTGAGCACCTCTGCCATGACCTTGCCTTCCTCTCTCCATTTCTCCAACTAACATAAACAACTCCTCTGATACCACTTTGATGTGACCCAGCCCACGCTTCCACGTAGCCTTGGCTATCCACCTGTTCGAGCTTTATAATGTTGGTGTGATTATTTTGTTGTTTTGGTGGTTGTGTGTAAATGTGGATAACAGATACTTTATTTGGGATCTGGGAACAATCTAATGAGCTCGTAAATGCCCACCTATGGTCCTCGGGTATGGTTCCCTTTGTTTGGTGTTTGCCCGAAATGCTTTTGCTTTTTGGTCATTCGCAATGGTTCTATTCTGTTATGAGGCTCTACAAGGGTTTGTTTGTGACAACATATGGTTTTCACTGTGGCGCATATGGAAATCTCTGGTTTTTTTTTTGGTTATGGATGTAAGTGAACATCGGCCTTCCAAACTTGTTTGTGCGGTTGGCAGTGGATTTTCCCTGTGGAACAAGCTTGTCTTGGCTCTGGAGGTGCACTTGCTCAATTTCTTTTTACACAGCGAGTCCTTCATTTCATTTTATTGTCCTTGTGTTGTTTGGTTTCAGAATCTGGTATCTTGGCCAATGATTATCGTTTGCTGTTGTTGATATTCCTTTTATATCTGCTACGATGCATGAATCGGTTAACTTTTGGTCCCAATGAACTCAGGTGACGCACGGTGGTCTTCCTCGGCTAGAAACTAGGTAATTTGTTCCCTCCTTGATTTGGATTGACCTTCTTCTGGTATAGTCACTGACCAAGCCTGCTCCTTTTGTCTCAGACTTCTTTGGTTTGTTGGTGGCTCTGTTCCTCAAGTTCCTTGGTCTAGTCGTGCCCAAGTATGTTGCGTTTTCCTTCTGCTTTTGTTTTTCTCTGGTTTAGGTCTCTCTGTATAAGTATGATAACTGTAATTCATATGGCTTGTGCATGTCAATGCTTCAACCTGGAGACGAGGATCTCACCCAGTTCGGTCTCCAAATGAGGCAACCCTCTACCAGTAGGCTCTGGCTCTTAAAGTTTGTCAATTTTCAGTTAGGGTCTTTGAGTCTCTATAGGGTTTGTCACTCGTTGTCTTATAGTTGTGTACAAACTGGTCCATCCTCATGAATGAAGCTTAAGTTTGGCTTCAATTACAGTTTTGGTTTAGTTTTCTGTTTGGGTAAGGGTTTCCCCTGATATCAAACCCTAGACTAGGGTTTGTTTGTTCTGTGGATGCTGGGCACTTGTTGTTTTATGAACAAATGTAATATTTACATTACTTGGAACAACATCAATATGAACATAAATTATTGGTCTTTGTTTGCTTATGAAGATATAAAGATTCATCCGAAATTACCTTTGATATGATTTGTTTTTCCCGGCACTCTATTTCTGATTGTCCTCTTGGTAGACTCGCTATGCTTTACTATGTTGGATGTGAATTTGACCCATTTATCCTTCGCTCTAGCTATGGATGTATGTACGTATTCAATGTTGTTTGTTGTTCTGTGAGGAAAGAAGAAAAAACAAGACCTGCAGTAGTCGTTCTCTGTCTGCTAGCATTGTATTCAATAATTCAATGAATGAAATTTAATAGCACAACATGTCAGCAACGACACAGATGGACAGTTAGAAAAAAAAATATTTTTTGTCTCTTTTTATTTCTCGATTCTAGAAAAAACTAAACCTTTTCCCTGTTTTTCATTTCTACATTTATACATCTTTGTTTACAGTTAATTGAAACTGTAGCTACATTCAGTTAAAAAAAATATAGTTGTGTAACTACTAGCCCTCGGTTTGGTTTACATGACAAGATTTTCATTTAGAAATTTTTGTCTCTTCCTCTTTAAGTTGACAGAGCAATTACTAAACTATTGTTTATTACTATCAGATAAATAACAATCTTAACCGACCAATAAATTTTGACTAACACAACAACTAAAAGAAAAATAAAACAAAATCCTACCTCATGTCCTGATAAACTAAACATAAAAGACAATCCAAATGCCAAATCAACTTTCCAACTTGGAAGAGACTTCACTCGGTCATGGCACCCTAGCTGGATGCTCCTGCATCACCTCATCTAGTACAGTGTTCATGAATATAATCATTTATACATGAACTCCTTTGTTGTCTTTAAGTGTCACTTCTCATTTGAAGTAGATTCCAAGAATGCTACCCTCGTGCCTCCTCTCCTATTTGAAGGAGGCTGCAAGATCTTGAGCAATAGCCAATCCTGCAAACATTTATGCAGCTCTTGCTCTATGATTAGAATATTGTGTTCCACAGGTACTTCAGTAAGAGACCTTGCCAATAAATACAATGCTTTGGACCTGGACACTAATATATCTCACTATTCCAATCTAGACTTAGTGAATATTGTACCAAGCGTCTTATTTGTTTACCAAATTTTTATTTGATGTTTTAAAAGTGTTATTGTAATTGTTATTCTATTCACGTAATAGCTTCATATTGACTTAGTTTTTTTCAGAAGAAAAAAACAATATATTCATTCATGATTTATATTTACATCATCTTTATCTCAGAATATTTTGAATAACAACAGTATAGCTATCAGTGCATGTAGCATGTTTCTTCATACAAAAAAAGATCCCATCAACTGGCCCGACAAGCATATACCTGTCTAATTTTAAAGTGTATCACAGGTAGTACCATAATGATATTTAGCAAAAATGTGCTACTATAATAGCTATAAATAGTTCTCTGAAGTTCCAAAAACTATGACCCAAAAGGGAATTAGTAGATAGGATCTGCATGATGCCACAAAAAAAAGAGTTTTTAGGTTATAGGTCATCCTGGAATTGGCATAATCCCAGCCTCGAGCCAAGTCTCATCCATTTTGATCTCCAAATGAATACCATCGAGCTCGTTTCTGATGCCTTGTTTAGAGAGTCGATCCTCTTCCAAGTTGAAATCTCTACTAATGTGTTGTATGGAGGAGTGTATAACAGGGCTCCAGAGCATCTTGATTTGATTTAACTAGCCTTGTATCGAGGATTTGTAGATGGTATCCTTGTCGCCAACATAATCGACAATGATCTTTGAGTCGCCATATATGTGAACGAATTGAATATCCAGGAAATGTATAAACCAAAAAAGTCCCCATAATGCCATAGCTTCAACCTTTGTATTGGTTCCTTTACCTGCCCCCCAAAGTACATAATATGATAGATTTGGTTTAATGTGGAGTATGAAACCACAACCACATATGTTGTCTTGTGATGCACCATTGAAGAATCCAACAGGGTATTTGATCTTAGGGCCAATATTTTTTTTGCGTGCTTTTTTGTGATACCCTCTTGTATTACATCATATAATTTGTTTTTAATTCTTTCCAACGCTTGGGCTCCCTGCTCTGTGTGGTTGTTGAAAATGATATAATTCTTCCATTTCCAGTTTTTCCAAATGAAGATAAGAGGAATGAGGCACCGCATATCGTGTTGGTTACTCCACCATTCCATCAAGTCTACATTGTACATGAACTGTGGGATATTTAAACCATATGTAGCATCTAGATTTTGCCAGAATATAGGGACTTTAGGGCATTTAATGAATAGATGTTCATTATCCTCTTTTGCCTTCTTGCAAGGTACGCAATACCCAGGTCCCATCCAATTTCATTTCTACAAATTTTCCCAGGTCAGATTTTTGTTCCTTTAGATCAACGAGAGAAAAATGGTACGTTTTGTGAGAATGTGGGAGTTCTAGAATTTTGAAAACCAACCAATCTCCAGTTGATTGTCATTCAAACAACAAAGTCTATGATATGTATCCACCAACATGGTGTTGGTTTCCTTCATCTTACCCCGCCATGCAATCATGTCACATTACGTGTCCCTATAGATACCAGTGTACTGCAATTGTGTGCATATTTTATCCCATTCCATAGTGATTTTTCCACTTAGTCTCAGCTCTGCTGAACATTTCCATATAGAGCAACTATTTTTCCAAGTCGCAATGACTTGTTGCCAAAAGAATATGCCTTGGTCATTTAGTCCCTGAATGAGAGAAACCGGGATAGTGTCTATGTCCTCCAGTCCCGTGACACTATCGTGACCAATTGCAATGTGGTGTCCCGGGCCCAATATCCATGTGAGCAGTGTAAGGAATAAATGTCTAATCTTAAGAAAACTACACCAAACTACAGAGACAATGTTGTGTTCAATACATTCCCTACACATCCATACTTTAAAATCAATCCCTTTCATATATTTGTGTTTTATAATTTGACTCCATGTGCCTACACCAAAGATCTCATGCCATATAGATTTGAGAAGAAGGGCATGCCCAAATCTCTTCAAATGTAAGATGCCCCGGCCACCCAGTTGCTTCGGCAAAGTGATATGATCCATTTTTGCGAGATGGTATTTTTGTTGCTACCTCATCTCAGACCAGATGAAATGTGTTCTGATCCCATTTAATTTCTTGATGATGGAAGTGGGCAGTTGAAATAAGTGTGCCCAGTACACACTCATTTGCACTATCACAACTTGAGTAAGAGTGGAACGCGCTCCCATAGAGAGACATCTATAATCCCAACCCAATATTTTCCAATAGAATCAGTCAACCAGCCATTCCCAGTGTAAATTTATATAATTACAAGGCTTTAAATGGAAACCAAGGTATATTAAACCAGAAGAAATATGCTCAAATGCAATACCAAATAAGTTAGCGATATACTCAGTAGTCTCTGTATCCCCTTGTTCATGTACAATAGTCGATTTACTTTGGTTCATAATTAATCTAGTAGCATTTCCAAATTTAATGAAAATGTGAAAAAGGTATAGCCAAGAAAACCTATTGAGGATCCCCACGATGAGCACATCATCCACAAAGAAGTTGTGAGAAATCTAAATATTTCTCCCGATGTTGAGAGGTAGAAAATGTCCTTTAGCTACAACATTTGTAATGTGAAGACTCGAACCATCTAAAGCCAAGATAAACAGGAATGGAGATAGTGAACAACCCTGTCAGAGACCCATCTCGACCTTAAAATATGTCGTCGGGTATCCATTTATGATCACTGTGAATTGTACATTTGATACACAAGCCATAATCCACTCAGAAGCCGAGGGCCGAATACCGACCTTGTGGAGGACCAGGCTCAAATACACCTAATCCAGATAGTCAAATGATTTTTTAAGGTCCACCTTCATAATTGCAACACCTAATTTCTTCTAATGGATACAATGTAGACATTCCTGTGCTATAGCAACTGCGTCATGTATATGACGATTTTTAGAAATCCAAATTGTTGTGGGGAGATAAAGGATGAGAGGATGGGACTCATATGGCTTTCAATAGTCTTTGAGATAATTTTATAGACAAGATTATAGAGGGAAATGGGGCGGAAGTCAGAGAAGGAATGTGTAATAGGATTTTTCAGGATCAGAGTAATATAGGTGGAGTTTAGAAGGGGGTGAACAAAACCCATAACTTAGGATTACTTAACTGAGTTAACCAAATCAATCTGAAAGAGATAAAAAAAGTGAGTGATCAGCTCACTGGTCCAACAGTCAGGGCCGGGGCTTTTGTACCCATGGAAGGAATGCAGTACCTCATGAATCTCTGCTGCAGTGACTAGTTTGTACAGGGCAAGATTCAAATCATCATCGAACATATTGGGGTAGTGTTGTATTCCCCATAGTTGATCCTTTAGGCAGTCTATAGTTCTCTGGCCGTAGGCATGTTGGAAGAAAGTAGAGGCAACATGATTGATATCCTGTTGTGTTTTCCATTTGTTCCCTTCAGAGTCATAAATCTTCCATATAGAATTAGTATGTCGTTGGAAATTTTCATATATGTTGAAGAACTTGGTGTTCCGGTCAACTTCCCTAAGCCAGATATCTCTACTTTTTAATTTCCATGTTGTCTCCTTAATGAGTAGCAGAGCCATTCTTTGTTTTCTAATGCCCGAATGCGACATTGAATGTCGATGGGGAGTGTGTGACCAGTTAGGAGTGGACCTATCTCCAGTAGTTCCTTATTTATAGTTGCAAGTTCTCTGAAGCCGCTTCTTTTTTATATCCCACTGCTTGGTCTCCTACCTTAGGATCCCTAATTTGTCAATAAAGGACCACATATGCTAGGGATATCAATTTTCCTCTCTGCTCCAAATTTCCTTCACTAGATCTGAATAAGTGGGATCTTCCAACCAAATCTGGTTGAACTTGAAGGGAAAGTTGCCACAGAAATCATCCTGATGCCAATGGAGAGTGATGGGGTGGTGATCTGGTATATGGTAACTGATAATTTAAGAAGAGACCATCTTGAGTCTCTCAATGATATAATCATGTAGGACGAAGCGGTTGAGTCACTTTGCAATATAACTTGCACCCGACTGACCATTATCCCAAGTAGGCATGTTGGTGATTGGGTAGATATCTACTAATTTATGGTCCATAATAATAGATTTTAGTTTATCTGCCATGGCTTCGATTCCACTGGAGGGACAATAGCTCTCGTGTGTGCCAATAGTATAGTTTAGATCACCCACCAAAAAAAGGTAAATTCGGTTGAGTATCTCTGACTCAACCTGTTGCTACCAAAATAACTCTTGATCATTGTATGGGGCATAAAAATTTAGTATATGAATATGAACCATAAGGCCACGGATGTGTCTAGCAAGTAATATCCCAGCAAAACAAGAAAAAGCCCAAACCCTAACCCATCTAGGGTCCCAAATAGCAATCAGACCACCCGAGAGACCATATGCATCAGAGGCAGCCATATACCAGTCAGGTATCATTCTCGAAAATAACCAATCACCTAGGGAGTAGGATGCATGGTTTCTTGTAGTAGAATAATGTAGGGATGATTAGATGTAAAGAGATCCTTTAGGGCCAAAAATTTATGGTTCGTTCCAAGTCCCCTCAAATTTAAAGAAAGAATAAAAGTCATGTTTGTCCTTGAGTGGGCTTCCGTGCTCTAAGGGCCTAAGTAGGGACATAGTCAACAATGTGGATGTCAATGAGGGCATTTCATTCCACAGGATAGAAAGATGGTGGGAAATGTGGATGTCTAGGGAAGTTTCTGATGTTCTATGGTTTTTTTCCGGATAGTGATGTTACCAGCGGATGTAGGGCTAATGTGGGGGGATGAAACACTCGATGGTTTGGGGATAGCAAGTGACCAAAGGTCCAGGGTTTTCTTCTAGAGAAGGAAGTCAAGGTCACAGTCCACGAAGTTTGTGGGGGAATCTATCAGTGAATGTGGCGATACGGGAGCCGGTTGAAGAGGAGAGTCAGATGTCGGGGAGGGTGGTATGATATGAGATGGGGACTTTGCTTGGATGTAACATATATGGGTGGTGGATAGAAGGTCATAGTGATGTGGATGAGGTGAAGCATTAGGTGGCGGTGTTATGTAGTTATGCGATGTGGGTGCAAGCCTGAGTAATGTGGCATCTAAGGGAGGGGGGTCAGAACCTTCAGAGAGTGAGGTGGAAGGAACATGGATAGGAGCATATTGTAATGGAATATCAATAGAGTGATGGGGAGATTTTCCAAGTGGAAAGAGTGGAGGAAGACCTATATACAGTGGAGAGTAGGTGCCACACGTTGGTGTCTGAGTGCCCCCATATGACAATACATCCTTAAATATATATTTTTTCTGTTGCCATATACCCTTCTAAAGGCATCAAGTCACCATAGTTTTGGGCCCCCAGCATCGAGGACAATCGGCTAGAAGGTGTCCAATGTGGTGTCAATTCAGGCACCATAAGGGGACTTGCCAATAGTCATGTCTCTAGATCAGTTTAGTGTCACTCCAGCTAAGAGAAATATGGTTCGAAAATACTCCCCTATAATTTTTTTTCTATCAGGATCCATGGAACCCTTTTGTTAGGTGCTCGAAGGCATCCAGGATCCACATATACAAACTTCCCAATTACATCTCCAATATCAATGAAAACCGCTTCAACCAGAATTCGATGAGGAGACCAAGTAGTTTTACCCAGATAAGATTATTGTGTGGGGTGTCCCACAATGGGTTACAGCCGATATACCAAGAGTATAGAGCGAGAAAATTGTGACCCCTTACCCAAGGAATTGATTTAATCATTTCGACGTCTTCTTGACAGAGGAAATGGAAGTTGTACCAACTGTTGAGTAGGCGAACCACCATTGGCATGTAATCAAGCAGTATGTGCCATTTTGAATGTAACCAGGCACGCATGTCTGAATCCTCCATATTGGAAAAGTGCCACTTCCCAACCAGAGCACGCTTCTGAAGGCTAATTATGCGGTCTGATAGCACATCATGCCCAGAAGCCAAATTGGGTGCAGGATCAGTAATTTTAATTACGTGGGTGGGGTGACGAGCATGACGTCCATCAACCAAGTGTGAGCTCCTATACATCGATGATGGTGCATGTGAGTCATCTGGCAGTATGTGTGATGGAGATGGCAAGAGCCCTTTGTCCAAGGGAGTGGCCCCTCACCCAAATTATTGTTCAGACTCCACCATGGCATGGATGAGCGCATCAATGGCTGAGATGTCTAATGCCATGTATTCCATCACCCCGAATAGTACATGGACGATGCAATATATAACCGGGAGAGAGTAGGCAGAGATGATAATGTGAGGTAAGGTTTTAGGTGTAGGGTAAATGTGTCAGATATTCATTGAAAGAAGCATCAAAAAAGGTATCAGTATTGGGAGAGGTTAGATTTTGATGCTGCTAAAATTTAATTCCAAATGAGGTAAGTACCTAGAGATAGGAGAAGAATAAATATAGAAATAAGGATTGACGATAATAGAGGATCATGGTCAGGGTATGAAGATAACATTTGTCATTTGAAGAATGTGGGACTATATCCACCAATTTCAACAAAATCTACAAGGGCGGGGAGGAGTGCAATCTCAACTAGATCCCCCCCCATCAATCAACCCTTATAATCAAGGAGGGTGATACATATAGGAGAAGGATGGAACATTGATTGAACTCTAGGAGGAAAGGGTGACGGTCCACCAATGAGGTTATCCAAGAAGTAGGGGTGATCTTGGCCAACTAAGGAGAAGCCAATGTCCTGACAGAGTACTACCAATACTCTACCCCATCCATTCCTAAATGAAGTTAGTCTCTTGGAACAAAAGAGGCCTCAACTCCAAGGGTATGTTGAGGCACTTGAAAGATCAGATCCAAAAATATAAACCAGACATCATATTTCTGTAGGAAACAAAAGTAATGAGGGACAAGCTTAACAAAATGGCTTGTAAAAATTGGCCCTCGGCAGAATGTATGGCACTGGATGCAAGGGGATGTGCAAGTGGGTTGGGAATCCTTTGCGATTCAAAATACATTTCCTTCCAGTTTTGGATAACCTCCCACAATACCCTCTTAGGTGAGTTTCAATGCATTGGCTCTGCAAAAAAAATATGGCTTACTCGGGTTTATGGCTCGACTTAGCATGGGAAAATATGGGTTTCTTAATAAATATGAGGTACCTAAAGGACCTATTGTCTTGTTCCAACTAGATTATAGAGGGGGAATTCAACCTAATCAGGGACATGGGAGAAAAGAAAAGAGGAGTTAGATTATCGGACCCAATCTCCCTATATTTCCAGGAGACAATCTAGGGTCTAAGTGTGGAGGACACACACTTTGTCAATGGTTCATAGAGATGGAAAAGCTAGTGGGGAGGGAAGCATCAAATTGCTTCATGCCCGCATCACTTTCTTATTTCTGATAACATCCTTCAGTGGATCTCTTTTTTCAAGCCTCGATTCTTCCATGTTTGGGGTCGGATCACTGACCTATCTGTTTGGAGATTGATTTGTGGATGGCCCCAACAAATTATGCCTTCTAGTTTGAGTCCTTCTAGTTGGAAAGACTGGACTTCTTGGCCAAAATAGAAATCCTAGTGGAAAGAAATTAGAGTCAGGGGTAGGAACTTAATGGAAACCTTCCAACTCAAATTAAAGGTACTAAAAGGGAAAATCAAGGAGTGGAATCACAAGGACTTCGGTAACATCCATCAGGAGAAAGCAAGGTTGGAAAGAAATATGTGGGAAATCAAACAATGTATCATTTAGGAAGGTTGCTTGTAGGACTTGGCCACCTAAGAGTAATGAATAAAATAAGAGGAAATACTTTGGAGGAAAAAATCCAGGGTCCAATGGCTTAAAGAGGGGGAGCGCAACACAAAATATTCCATAGAACCATGATAAAACACAAACAGTTTAACTAGATTTTTTCTCTCAATGGATCTGATGGAAGAAAACTTGTATAGCATGAGGAGATAATGAATGAGTTGATTGAGTAATTCCAAAAATTGTTCATGAAGAAGATGTAGATAGAAGCGATGGCATTGATCCCATCAAGCAGTGTATCTGAAATCTAATATCAGACGATCAAAATGAGGCCCTCATGCAAACGGTCATATGCAAAAGTGGAGTAAGTTGTCTGGGCTCTCCCATCAATAAATTCAATCATTCACCACCCTTTTGGGAATGGAAAAGGTTAGATATTTTTGGCAATACTTGATTATAATTTGGATTAGGGGCAAAAATTTTCTCAAAAATCAAAGTGCTTAGAATCACTCAAAAATTGAATGACTGCATCTGTCTCAGTGATACAATCCCAACGCAACTCGTTTCACTCAAAACAGAGCTCATATGAGAAAGATAGAGACTTTTGTCTGCTTTGTCAAAGAGGCAGAATTTTGGGTACAGGGCTGACTAGGATGTTGATTAGGAATTTGTACACCCTGGTAAGAAAAATGAATATTCCAAGGAATATTCCTTAGAATATTACCGAAATATTCTGATAAGTGGCTCAATCGGATTGTGACAAGTGTCAACATGTTATTGGTCAGAGGCATTTGAGGTGGACCAATGAGAGGCTGACACGTGGAAAGCCTAGAGGCCGCCACGTGCCCTCTCAAAGGCTATGTAAAATGTTATTTGGCAGGCCGGTGGAGTCGAACCCGCAACCTCGCCCACACAAGCCCCAAGCTTTACCGCTATACCGCAACCATACAACTTAACAAACAATGGGCACAAATTTTATTTAAAGAGGTAGAATGTGGTGGCTGGGGGAGGAGAGGGCCAGCCCCCTCCAGATATGATTGACACCTCAAAATAGAAGGTCAGCACTTAACACTAACCGCACGTTTAATGCACTAAGTGGGCATCAACACTAATTAAAACATGCTTATCCCTTAATTAATCATAGATTAATTTGGCGGTGGTTTTACTAGGCATGATAAATCTAGCGTTGCTCCAATTTTAGTGGGGCTAACTGGAGTTTCTCCATATTTGGTGGAGTTTTCCCAGGGAAAATTAAAGAGACCATAACTTTTGCAAAATCCGACCAATTTTGGCTCAAAAAGAGTCATTCCTATTTTTTTTGGATGTTCAAAACACAATGGAACAGGTTGCAGAGGTAGAAAGGAACTTCTGTATGTGATTTTTCCATGTTGAATTTTTAGGAAGCATAGGGCCACTAGGAGAGGAGGTCAAGCCTAGATCAATTGAAGTCCCATTGCAAATCTTGGATAGTCATTTTTGGGTTTTTTGGGTCTTCTGAATCCAAAGGATCAGGTTCAAAGCCATTGGAGCATTGTAGGTGCATGTAATCAGAGAATTCACCATTAATCCAAAGAGGGCCTAGCCATTGAAATAAGTCCAAGGAGATGTAGCCCAGGAGAGGTGAACTCCTTTATCATATTTGTGTTATGAGTTGTTGCGTTTTACTTCTCTATAATTTAGTTGCTATATATGTGTTTTAAACAACTAATTAACCTCATAAATTGCTCATAAAAGACACTCAACACTTGTCACATAATTCCTCACATTTTGGTTAATTTGAGATAGTCCTAAACACATTTTTTTTTAATATTGATGAGGGAGATTTCATAGCATTAACAATTTTTCCGAACATTCAGATCAAGAATCCACTAAACCATTGAAGTGGAGAGTTTGGAAACCTCTAAATCTTTGGCCAGTTTAGGATCCACCTCTTGATTAGGAAGTTGTCACCCTAATCCTGCGACAATACCCCATTCTGAATAATGGTGAAGAAGGCAAACATTTTTTGGGGCACCTCCGAAAAGTTATGTTCTCTCTTAAAGAAGCCAATTCGATTCTTTCCATTTCTTCTGACCAGGCTCCTAACCCATTATGGAAAAGAATATGGTACTCAAAGTTGTGGCATAAGATTTATTTCTTTATTTGGCTTATCTAACATGGTAATATCCTCACATGGGATAAAATTAGGAAAAAATACTTTTGTGGCCCCTCTCGTTGCCCCTTATGTACTAGGGAGGAGGAATTAACCAATCACTTACTGAACTTTTGTTCTAAATCACGAGAAATTTAGGACCAACATGCTCTATTATTCGGAGTAAGCGATTGGTCGAAAAATTGTTTAAAGGACTCTTTAGACAGTTGGTTATGGACGCTCTTACATGATCCCATTTTCAATAGAGCATGGTGCATCTCATAGGGATTTATTCTTTGGAACAATTGGAAAGCAAGGAATAGTACAATACTCTATTCAGAGAACATCCAGACTAACTAGGTCTGGAAAATGATGATGAGTAAGATTGGAAGGTGACATATAGGGAATGGGAAATCTCAATCGCTCTCAACCTCAGTTTGACCCTCTCTATCCCTGGGCTCGCATGCCTAAGTGCTCTAAAATCACGCTCCCTAAATGTTTTTTGTAGCCTGCCGCGAGGATTCCTCAAATTGAACATTGACGGAGCCTCCAAGGGAAACTCGGGTCTAGCTAGCTTTCGGGGAATACCTTGGAACTAAAAAGTGCAAGTTGTGAAAATTTATGTAACCGCATGCGGCAACACCACTACTAACATGGTAGCTTCTGGCGTTGGAAAAAGGACCACAAGTTGTAGTATATCTCGAGGTGGCTAAGTTGCAGGTCGCTGGGGACTCTCAAATAATGATCACCATTCTACATAAATTGATAAACGGGTCCCCTCCAAACTGGGTGATTAAGAGTTGGAGGTTGGAACTCATCGGCGAAAATATTCTCTGAAGGATCACTTTTCTGAATATGTAATTATGGATCATGTTGACTGAGAGGTCAATAAGGTGATGGACAAGCTTCCTAATTAGGGTTGTGATCATCAGGACCAAGAACTCATCAGGGACTGGCCCCTACTCATGCAGGATGCATCCATGGAAGATCTCAACAATATTGTGGCCTCAGAGGAGGCTTCCCCAATGCGGGTGAGGAACAGAGAGGACGATGTTCCTGAGGGAATGCATGGGTGCCTATGGTAACCATGTGGCTACATGATACATGACAACCTAGCCTCCATCACCTTTGACGGCTAGCATGGATACATGTGTTTGATATGTTCTGTCTATTTACTAGGGTCTTTGGCCTTTGAGATTGTGGACTATGTCTCTCTTTGTTTTTCTTGCTTCATTGTCATATGCCTTCAGTGGTAGTCGACAAACCTGGTTGGGGTGAGACTACCTGCACTTTTCCTTTGATGTATTTCCTTTCGAAACAATGAATGAAAATTCGACTTCCAAAAAAAAAAGGTATTATAAAGCCAAGGTATTAATAAACCCAAGTGATTATAAACCCTGGGATTAATATTATAAACTCTATTATTAATATTAGAAACCCTATGATTATAAACATTAAGATTATAAACCCTAAACCCAATATTATAAACTAGAATATTAAACCATATTTTTTTTAGTGTCGCAATGCAACATCAAATGAATTGCAATGTAATGTATCATTGTGAAAATGATTGTCACACAACATGTCACATTGCGATGACACTTTCCATTCTATGATGTTGGATAGATTTCCATACCATTGGATTAATATTATATACACAAGGGATTAATTAACCCAAGGGATTATAAACCTAATGGATTAATATTAAATGCTACAATTATTACTATAGGTACAAGGGATTATGAACCCTAGGATTAATACTATAAACCATAACGTTATATATCAAACATACAATTAATATTAAACTCCAAGATTTAAATCCTTGATATATTATTATACATATTAGAGATTAATATTATAAACCCCAATGGTTATTATTATTATAAACCCAGGGGACTAATAATATTATGAAATCAAGGGATTATAAACCATAGGAGTAATATTCTAAAGCCTACTATAAACCATAAACCAAGTTAGGACTAATATCATAAATGCTAAGATTAATATAATCGACCCCTGCATTGACATTATAAACGAAATATTATAACCCTAATATTAAAAATTATAATGTTTTAAATCCAATACTAAACTCTAATATTATAAACCCAATAATAGAAACTGCAATATTAGAAACCTTAATATTATAAAACCTAACATTAAACCCAAATTTTGTTATGTCATATTGTGACATTTCATAAATTGCAATGTAATGTAACGTGGTGATAATTTTTGTCATAATGCGACAATGTTTGGCACATTGCAACAATGCTTATCACATTACAATTTTGGATAGACTATAACCTTCGTCAACCACATCACATTGTTGGTTTTGGAATGTCACATTGTGACAATATTTGTCCCATTGCAACATTCAACATAGTTGACCATGGTTTATCTATGTTGATCATGGTTGGCCATTGTTGAAAATGCTTGACCATAGTTGATCATGGTCAACCCTGGTTAACCTTGGTTGACAATTATCAACCATCATTAAGGATTGGTAATCATGGTTGGCCATGGTTGACCATGTTTGATCATGGTTGACCATTATAGTTAGCCATGGTTGGTCACGGTTGACCATGGTTGAGTAGGGTCATCCATGGCTAACCATGTTCGACCATTCTTACCATGTTGATCTTGGTTGACCATGGTTGAGTAGGGTCATCCATGACTAACCATGTTCGACCATTCTTACCATGTTGATCTTGGTTGACCATGGTGCACCATGGTTGATCATGGTCGATAATGATTAACCTTGGTTGACATTCGTTAACCATTCTAACCATGTTGATTTAGGCTTTGCTACAATAACATGGCCAATACCATCAATGATCAATACCACATACACAAAAACCATAAGTCATTTCTAAATCAAAATATTTTATAAATATTTAATTTTAATTTATTTTATAACATTTTTTAAATTAAAAGTTTAGACTTACAATATAACAAGATTCTTAACCATGAATATTTACCTCCATTTTGCCATGGATATTATTAACTTGTAAATAGGTTTTGCTACAGTACCATGAGCTAGTGCCATGGCTTAGCCCATAAAACATAACTCATTTCAAAATCAAAATATTTTATTTTAATTTTAGTTTATAACATTTTTATATTTACTGAGTTCTTGACTAGATATGTATGCAATCTCTAGTTTTGTGTCTCCTACAACCATAACTCATTTCAAAATCAAGATATTTTATTTTAATTTTAGTTTAATATAATTTTTAATATTTACTAAGTCTTGGCTAGATATAGTATGCAATCTCTAGCCTTGTGTCTATTACCAAATCCTAATCATATGGTGACTGATCTTTATTAATTAAAATAAATTTTTAACTTATATAACTTAAATCCAATATAAAAGTTGTGAATATATATAAATCTTAATCCAATTGTAAATAAAGATTTTGATCCTCCCAAAATATTTGAAAATTATTTAAATAATTATCTATATATATATATGAATGAGGAAGGTACTAGTTAGTTTGGTTGCATATTACATTTGTTTTATTATTTTTAATTTTTTTTGGATACTAACATCTCTCCCATATTGGATTCTATATTACTTCTAAGATTTTATTATTACTTAAATGAGGCGACATATAAATCTATAGAGCACCTCTGCAATTAGATTTGATGAATGATTAGTCACTAAGAAGGAAATACTTTAGCAAGAAATTTATAAATGAGGTGACATATAAATCTATAGAGCACCTCTGCAGTTAGATTTGATGAATGATTAGTCACTAAGAATGAAATACTTTAGCAAGAAATTTATTGTAGATAACTATTAGTCTAGCATTGATCAATGCAACTTGAAATGCAACTTAACTTTGAAAAATAAATATTTATTTTTCAATCTTATTAAAAAATTATGTTTCAAACATTTGATTGAACCATAACTCGGAAGGTTTTATTGCAAACTCTACAGATATAATGCGATATGAATAACTGCTTCACATACTTATACCATAATTTATGAATATGATTGCAATATTCATCTATGATTTTTAAATATTTATACAGAGAATGTTTATTGTTAAGTTTTATAAAAAGCCATTCAAAACCAAAATCTTACTGTCGATTACTTCCCATCATTAATTTATTAATTTGTATTAAATATTATTAATTTAACATTAACCCAATGGTCAAAAATATATTACGAGAAGTTGAGTCCGCTGGATGGGAGGTTGCTGAGCAGACGATTCATCGTGAGTAGAGAGTGCGAGGTCTCATAGGATAAAGGATTATTCACATTCCATTCGTGATTTTTTTGTTTTTTATATTTTAGATAATTAATTTTATTGGAAAATTATATTTAAGATTACAGAATTTGAATGTTTTAAGAGTGTTTGTTGAATTGTTTTTTTTTTTTTATTTAAAAATAAAATTTAAAGATAAAATATAACCAACTAAAAATAAATAATAAATAAATATACTCCCATTTTTTGTAGAAATAAAAATTCTCATCTTAGAGAAGAGGTGGTTGACAATATATTAAATGAAAGTCGCAGTTGATTTTAATATTAAACATTCCAAACCTATATAACTTTTGACTAAAAAAAATTAAACTCACCATAAATAGAGTGATGTAAATGCTCCATAGGGAAAAAATTGAACCTTAACATAAGTAGACTGATGTGAATGTCTCATATAACACACCATGCAGAGCCCACAACATCAAAATTGGCTACCAGTAAAGAGAGTCAATTTATTGGATCTTTAAACACGGTCATCGGTTATCGTCTTTTGATGGTAAATTTTAAAAATAATCGGATCGAACTCAATTATTTAATTTCTAGAATTGGACACCCTGGGATCTTTAAACTCAGTTATCTTACGGTATGTGAATTCTGAAATATTCTATAAATAATATGATTATTTTAGTTTAGATTGAGTTTAAATTTTGAAATATTTTCAAAATGATAGGATTGAACTTAATTATTTAATTTTTATTCATCATATTATTATAATAATGGTGTCTCGAATAATGGTGTTTTAGATAGAATTTAGTAACACAATTTTGTTTTTAAGTAAGATTGCGGTTTTTAATTATTTAAAATATTCCCTCAATGTCTTGGTACACTTAAAACAATTTTAATTTATGATTTTTAAAAAATTAGATTAAATTTTAAATTAAATTAAAGAGAAAAATTATTGTTTTTCTGGGTAATTCAAGTGGTGATAGAGGTGAAATAAAGTCTTATCAAATTCAAGATGTTTTATTCGAATCTTGTGTTATCTTCCCAAATAGAACGAAAATCAAAATTACCAAAAAAAATATTAAAAAAAAACATTTCATGTAGACTAAAATATTTTAAAACCTACACTAAAATCACACTGTTCTCTACTCTCCCATCTTATGACACAATCATACAACTTGGACAAAGCTGCCATTGATGAGGTATGGTGTTCCCTAGGCCCTATGTGTTCTATGAACTGAAACTAAAACTTTATGTTTAGTGGTTTTTTTCGATTAAAAAAATCATGTCTAAGTGAAACTGAAACTTAAACTTCATGTTTTTTTCCACTAATAAAATCATAATAAAATCATGTCCGGAGTAATTTTTACGCATACATGCTACCATAGACGTACACAGTCCTACTGAGAATTGTAGCACCATAACTGTGGAGCCCACCGTTAGACCAAATCTGGGGGATTTTATCGTGGTTTGATAAGAAATATGTTAATCCTAGGTCAGGCATGTGCACAGACGTTCTAGTCAAAAGCAGAGACGCCGCTATATGTGTTTAAAATTTCGATAATCAATTTAAAACCGCCGTGTTCATGGAAGACTGTCCCCGGTGCCGCAACGGTGGGGGCAGATCGCCAATGTTGAAGATGTACGTTGGGCCGCGGATATTTAGAACCATTCATTCCGGTGATTATTATTACAAAAATAAATAAATAAGGAAATCCGGATGGATAATGGGAACCATCCATTCGGCTGAATATCCAAAACTAGCTGAGGGTTTGCTTTATGTGATGTGCTCTTGTTATTTCTACACTGAAGAATGCCTCCAACAAAATTATAAACTTTTGACCCCACCTCTCACTAAGGAATTGGGTGAGAAGATGGGGTTATATTTCACATCCTACTAAGTAGTTTAGTAGTTTAATGATTTGAAACTTGTTTCCACGCAACAAATTTTAAATAGTCTTCTAAACGAGACAGAATTTTAAAAATAACATCACATTTTATAAAATTTATAAAGATGGGAGACCTGTCTCGAAATGATTCCACTACTTCCACGGTATCACCAGCACAAATAACAATATTATATATATAAATATGGGAGACCGGTCTCGAAATGATTCCAGTGCTTCTACCATATCACTGGCACACATAACAATATTTTAAATTATCTATATATATAAATAATATTAACTTTAATTTAATTAATTTAGAGATAGTTTGTCTTTCTATTGTTTGATAGATCTAAAGCATATAGATTATCTATGTAACTAGTTTTCCATAATTATTTCATAGATATAAAACTATTTAAAGTTCAAATATTTAATTTATTTAACATTGACAAATTAAGCTGCAAGAAGGACTAAAACTAGTTTTTCATAATTATTTTATAGGTATAAAATTACTTAAAGTTCAAATATTTAATTTATTTAACATATAATTGACAGATTACAGTGCAATCAAGGGTAAATGCATGTTTCATGTATGATTATCAATTAAAAAAAAACAAAATCAAAATACAAGTAAAGATTTAAATTCTTGAGATTGTATTAGTTGTGAAGGACAAATTTACTTGGAGCCTTTCCAATTGGTTTGTATAAAAACTTGGAGCCTTTCAGACTTGCACTTAGCTTTCTTATCATCATTTATACATTAAGAAGGCTGAAAACAAATACATGCATGTGCATTTGCATTTAAACTGCTTAGTTTGATTTAGGACAATGCATTTAATGTGTGCTCTTTGTTGAAAGACTTTCAATTTTCTTTCATTTTCATTGCCAAAAGAAGCTTAAACAGTTGTTTATCATCTTAGACTGCATTTTAGGAATTGTATACACATCACGCAGTGAACCTGAAAGGAAATTTTTTAAACAAGATCAACTATAAAATAAATTTAGTGAATCTAAAAATGCTTTGGAACCTAACGCACAACATCTAGAAGTCTAGGCTAGAGACGTATTCCGGCGTCGTAAAACCTGGTAACTGTTGTTTTCATTGTTGGTTGGGTGATTCCTCCACTCCGAGATGACAAGTCCCAATACGGACTTGTGCTCCCACGTACTGTCGAGTTTATATTAGGAGACCACAATAGGCTATATCATTTATCATTAGGAAGTCGTGTCTGCCACCCTATCGATCGTAATGCACTAAACACAGCATTCAGGAAGATTGATTGTCGTACCGTAAAAAGTATTCTGCAGTTTTGCGATTGGTTTGGTAATCCCCTTTGCCTAGATTTCCAGAAAAATCTCTTTCATTCATTTTCAGACTCCTTAAAAGAAAAGGTTCATCTGAGCACTTGTCACTTCAAGCTCATTAAAAATCGAAGGCGACTAGAGTCATCTTTTGTTTTTTCTTGACTCTTTAAAACTGAAAAAAAAGTTGTGTCAAAGCATCTAAAATTTATTTTAATCAGAATAACATCACAAGTTCCCCCGTTGGTCTTTAGGTTGAGAAAAATGGAGTCTACCAACCAAAGATTTCCCCTTGGAGGAAATCCTAATCCTTTCTCCTCTTGGGGAGATGTTGGTGCACCCCATATGGCCACATTGTCACTTCAAGGGTTGACGAATGGTTTGCCCATATGGCTCTTCTCTACCTCTGTCGTTCAGAATACCGTAATTCCTGAACAGTCAAGTCAGCAACTAGATGATACTAGAGTTACCTCCTAGCCTTCTACTTCATCTGTTTCTCCCTTTCCTCCTTCCTCTTCGCTTGATGAAGCTGGTAAAGCTAAAGATTAAGTAACTGAGAAGAAGAAGAAAGAACCAAAAGCGAAAGGGGGCAACTAAACGTCGTCTAGCGAAAATCCTCGCACCACACCGTCTAAACCTAAATCTCAATGTGTCTTTTTCAAAGGAGACCACTATCATCAAGATTGTCCTTGCATCCCTCAGATCTTAAGGGACTGGTCTCCTTGTTTGCATAATCTGGTGTCGTCAACCTCTGATGATAATGTTGAAAGCACACCATCAACCAGTGAAAGCGAAGTATCTGGAAAGAAAAGGAATCGCAAATTTCCTTGTAAATTGTGTGAAGGTGATCACACCATCCACCATTGTCCCTTCTTAGACGAAGCTAAAAGAGTTTTCGATGATTGTCCTGCTTCACCGCTATGACTCCCTCCTGGATATAAGAAACTCTTTCCAAGTCCACCACTGGTTGAAAATCCGGCTGGCACGCCATTGTGGTCAGCCGAAATGTCTATCATTGAAAATGAACCCTCTGAATCCATACCAGACAAAATTCAAAAGGTCGAGGCGGCAGTTGACCTGGTCTTGCCTTCAGAATGTTCATCTTCGAGATGATACTGTCACTGAAGAGAAAGATAACGACACCGTTCAAATTATTTTCATAAACACAGACTCTGATGAACTTGGAGGTAGTCTATCCATTCCTTTACTGCAGGAAGGAAGTTCGTCAGAGTCATATCCGGTTGTCTATTCGGTCCCGCCTCCAAGCAACCTAGTCGTTTCCTTCGATTGGAATCTACTAGGCAGACCCTGTGTACCAGCTAGTGTACCATTCAGAATCATTGTACAAGCTTACAAAATGGTCATGGTTGGTACCATCATAGATGAAGGGGCTTCTGTGAGTATCATTTCCTCAACTACTTCGAAAGTGCTTGGTTCGCCATCACTTTTGCCTGAAATGAGAAATCTGACAGGCGTTGACAAAGGAACCAGTCGACTGTTAGGGATCCTTCCTAATGTGCCCATTATTTTGAGAATGAAAATTGTTCACATGAATGTGATGGTAGTCCAAAGACCCTTGGATTATAATCTACTCCTTGGGCGTGATTATATTTATTGCATGGGAGTCGTCGTCCCCTCACTCTTTAGAGTAATGTGTTTTCCGCATGAAGGCAGAGTGGTCAAGCTTGTAGACCAACTGTCATTCCCCGGTTCACACATAGCAAATAGTCAAATGCCATCCCTAAATGGTCTTTTCATGCAAGGAATGTCTCATCGATCTCCAGTATGTCCGCCTGATGAGCACGAGTGATTCGGGAGGATATGACTGAAACCCATGGGGCATGCACCCTGGTCTGTTTCGACATGAAAACCTTGGGTATAGAGTAGGTTTCCGTGGAGGATATATGACTAGTCTGACACACCCGTCCATTTAGGAAAATGGGATTAGACTGGAATAAGATTTCCTCGTCAAAGTTATGTGAGTGGAGGCGACTGCGCCACTCACCTTTGTCTATTTTGGTAGACATCACCAAGTAAGCATTTTGTCTGTGACACGGATGGAGAGCTTTCATATGGTAACCTGGGAATTTTTCGTTATACCTGGGGGCATGCAAACCTTTTGCATGCAAGCAAAGAGCGACCATTTATTTTTTAAATTTGTAGGTCCTCTAACCGTTTAAACTCGTAAGGTTGGTCATTTCCTAGCTTGCATAAAGAAAGGATCCGGGACAAAGCTTTAAAAGGTACAAGCCCCATAAAAAATGGCATCTTAGATGAGATATCCTTATTATATGACTGGAACGAGCAATTTTAGCACGGAATTCAAGCTCGTTAAAAAATAAACATAAGCAATGAGCAAATGTTTCCCCAGAGTTTAAGCTCATTAAAAAATGAACCAATTTTCCGGTAAATAACAATTGTGAATGCATTATCATCAGCTTTTGAGCCTTGGTCGTGTTCTCATCATCACCTCCACTCTATTTTTAGCCAATCATTCACCTCCATTTGATTGTTTACCCTTTTTAGGAACATCTGCGAAGAGTGATTCTATTAGCCATCCTTGTGACACTGCCGTGATTGGAAAATTCCAAACCTTACCTGGAATCAACTGCTACCCGAAATCATCACTCGTTCCTCAAAAAAGAGTCTCCTTTAATCTCTTTTCAACTGACTCATAAAATATGAAAAAATTGTCGAGTGGTTAGCCTCTCTAGCTCGTTAAAGTCATCGGAAGTGCTATCCCTCCTCTAGATTTTAATCTTTTTGGACTTGAGGGATTGTTACACAAAAAGATCTAGTGCTTGTCTTGTTCGGCTCATTTATCGAACATTCATCCCTTTCGTATTATTTTACGCTTTTTCGGACTTGAGGGATTATATGACGAAAAAGAATCTTTAGAGTTTCCTTTCCATCCCTTTCAGACTCTCTAAACTTGAAAAGGACCGAGTTATCTTTGTCATTAAACTCGTTAAAACTAAATAGCGATAAACTCATCCAAATCGATGAGAACGAGTTTCACTGTCGCTAGGCTCATTAAAATATAGCAACAGGTTCGCCCGAAGGGCGAATTATAGAACAAGCATATGTTATCCTCCTCAAGCTTGAAAAAAATAAAGAGGTACTCGTCAGAAATGACTGGGGAAAATTGGGAAGAAAACTTGAAAAAACTTTATTGGTAGCAAGTCGCTCTTGAACATGACACTTTCTCTCTGCATCTGAGTCGGGTTGGGTTGTTCCATTCACTGGTCATATTACCATTGGTCTGCCACACCATCCATCTTTGGGGTTAATGCTACCAATCCATCGTCAGTGTCACCGATATGTTCAAGAGAAGTCATTCAGAGAATTCACCTGTGTCTCACCCGCTGCAATACATTCACGCTCCATTCTTTTATGACCGCCACCCTGAACCCTGTATCATCAGAACGTTTTCACCTCCAAAATCATTTGCTTCGTTTCATGTCATAGATGTGGGATTCATTAAGGCCCTCCTACGACGGGTCACTTCTTGTCGACATAACCTCATTATCTAAGAAGTCGACCTAGGAACAACTCTTTCAGTACTTTGAAGCTTGCATGCATCAATGGCAAGTTTCTCACTTTCGGCGATAGGTTTACATTAATGGCCTTCGACCGAGAGATTTTGCGTGGTGTTCGATGCCAAGTCCTTTTTCACACCGCGCGAATTTTATTGTAGTACCTTGAGGGTCATTGTCATCATTGGTGATTCCTCTCGCGCCTGTTAACAACTTACATCATTGGTTAGTAATCAGGCGATGTCTTTCCATGTTCGACTCCAGAACATTTTTTCACATGGATCAACTTGTACTCCGAGTGAAGATTGAACGAGTTTTGAAGACCCTGGATCTAGTTTCATCCATCCGAGCTACGATATATTTAGGAATATAAAGGCATCAAATGTACATCATTGCCAAACAGATGATCATCCAAATCAAAGGATGATGAGTCTGAATCATCAGTTTGCTACACAGACGATTGTCTGTCCTATGTACATGAAAATGAATTTATAAAGCTGAGCATGGGAATGCCTGCCTCAGCTAGATCATGAAAAAATGTTGTCAAGATAACGTATTGTATTGTATCTTATTATAGGTCACCTCCCAACTCGAAAAAACTTCGGATCCTCATGGTAAAGCATTTCACCCGACATCAAAAGATTAACGACCTCATGCTTTAGGGGGCAACTATTATAGACATTTTTGGGCACTTCAACCC